>JADRCD010168842.1:0-12309 GCA_019843815.1 Montemys delectorum | reverse complement strand
AGGGTTAGGGTTAGGGTTAGGGTTAGGGTTAGGGTTAGGGTTAGGGTATCCTGGCAGTCAGGAACCAATGAATACCACAAAATCACACCACACGACAAACTGCACATGAGAGTTGTATTGGTAAAGAGACAAGAGGTGGCTGGCTTTGCTCGAGTGGGAGGCTGGCTTACACAGGGTTTCCTGCCCCTTGCTGTGGAACACACAGTGGGGTCAATACACAACTTTTATTTCCAAAGGACTCAACTCGTTTTTTACTATCCCAAACATATGTAGCAAAAGACCATGTTATGTACTAATGTCAATGTGGAATTTGCCTAATTGTGTGTCAACAATTTCTGTTTTAATTTATAATAAGCTAGTGGTCTTTTGCCTATTTATTCAATCATTCACCTTTCCTGTCAGCTTATACAGATCTAAGTTGCTGTGACTATTACTAAAGTAGATGTGAGATACCTTCAGAAACTACAAACTAGTGTAAAACTGATTTCTTATTGGCTGCCATAATTACCCACAGCCTATGCTCGGATTCAGTCCACTACTCTGACTTCTGATGTCCTGTCTTTTGGTTGCACTTGTAGGTGAATCAGAGATTCCCTAGCAGGCACAGGAGCCTCTGCCATAGTGCTGTGGAAGTCTTAGACTTGAGTAGCTCTTTTCTCTTTGGTGTTGACTAGAACAAAACATCATGCTCTCCACAGCTTCATGACACCTGCTATATGAAGCCAGTCAAAGTGGCTGCCAATGGATGGTATATTGATACTATTTTTCGAAATCATCTGGGATTGTTAAAATGCTAGCAGTGTTTCCTTCATTCTGTCACTTCCATGTCTCAGAATTTAGATAAGTTCTACAGGCATAAGGATGTTCAAACAGTCCAGCGTTTTCTGTAGCAGAAGATCCAAAATCACAGCCAAAACAAATGACAGAACAAACCTCCCAAACAGGCAGAGAGATGTCAGTTTTAAACAGGTTAGATGAATTGTGGTACTTTTCATTTTATTGAGTATAATCAGTGAAATTCTCTGACACTTTAAAAATTCAAATGGAGGGGTGTGTGTGTGTGTGTGTGTGTGTGTGTGCGTGAAGGAACTCTAGCCAGCTCTAACATGGCAAACATGGCTCTAGCAGGCTTTGCCCTTCTGCCCCATTCCCTCTGCCATGCTAAAAACTGTTAGATAATGTTCCTAAAGCCAGTCACCAAGATCTAGTCCCTCATTTGGCCACCACCTCCTCCTAAGGCTGACCACCAAGATCCAGTGAGCAAAGAATTGGAGTCCACCAATGCAAAGGCTCCTTTGGCTCACCCAATTAATGTGCCCAGTTAAAATTAAATGCCAAATCCTAACACAAGGTTTTCCCCTTTTCCTTTCCAAACTGTCATTTTCCTATAGAGCACATGTGTTTCCTCTCTATCCAGAGGAGCCCTTTGTCCTTCACCCCGCCCCTCTTTCTCTTGTTCTTTTTTCCCTTCTCCTTTGTCCTCTGTCTCCTGTCTTTGTCTCTTGTTCCCTGATCTTTGTCTGTCTGGGGCAAACCAATCTCATTTATGCTGACACCTTAGTCTTGGGGGGTCCCGAGGCAGTACTGACCTGCTCACGTGCATTTGGACGCATATTGTAAGTGTATAGTGTTTACTGAGGCAGTACTGACCTGCTCACGTGCATTTGGACGCATATTGTAAATGTATAGTGTTTACTTTTGTACAGAACAATATGTACCTGTGAAAGTGCGTATAAGGAACAGTGTACAAATGTAACTATTTACTACAGCAAGATAGACTGCACAGGCATCTGGGGGTGGTCTGGAAAGATAATTGAACTTTAACTCCCTCTCCTGAGAACTGGGTTCTATAAGGTGGGCATATTACCTAGCACATATGGTCAAAGGCCTATTGAAAAATCAAATTCTCGGGGGCTGGCGAGATGGCTCAGTGGGTAAGAGCACTGACTGCTCTTCTGAAGGTTCTGAGTTCAGATCCCAGCAACCACATGGTGGCTCCCAACCACCCGTAATGAGATCTGATGCCCTTTTCTGGTGTGTCTGAAGACAGCTACAGTGTATTATGCCAGAGCGAGCGGGACCAGAGTGAGTGCGGCTGTCCTGTTCAATTCCCAGCAGCCACATGATGGCTCACGGCCATCTGTACAGCTGCAGTGTACTCATACACATAAAATAAGTAAATCTTTAAAAAAAAAAGAAAAGAAAAGAAAAATCAAGTTCTCATCAGGTGCTTCCCTTATTTCATCACTGGGGCCAAGGGCTTTCAAGAACTAGGGCCGGGGGCAGGACATGGTTTAACTTACAGTGCTGTTACTGCAGATCCAATAGCTTCAGGTGCTCTGAGGTCTCTGCTTGCCTTTTGAGAGTTGCCTGATGCTGAGCTGCCCACATGAGCCAGGGGCCCCATGACCCCATGACCCTGCCCCACCCACGAAAAAGGGCAGAAACACCTCCAGGAAAGGTGAGGGGCTTTGGTTCTGGGCTCTCCTTTCTTCCAGGTGCCTTGGCTGGCTTGGCTCTCTGTGTTCTTTGGCACTCTCCTCCCTTCTGTCTCTGAGAGGCTTTAGCTCTGTTGCTGCTCATCCTGGGGTTTCAGGTCTATCTGGGCGTGGTTCTGTGGAGCTCATCTCAGTTTTGAAGGGCGCTGTGGACACACAGCTGCCAGTATTGTTTCCCCTTAACCACAGGGATCTGAAATCTCCAAGTCTCTAATTAGGCTCAGGCAAAGTAGAATATCCAGTCCGAGTTGGAGACACAGTGCCCTAGGGACCAGATGGAGGGGCTCTGTGGCTTCTAGCACTCTGGAGGAGGAGGTGTCATTTGAGAGAGTTTCCCTTCTGTGCCAGTGGTTGGTTTTGCAATTGTGCCCACAGGTGCTAGTGAATTCTTTACTTCTTACGACTGTTTGGTTCCCAGATTTTCAAAGCCCTTCATTTTATCTCTACAAATATGGAATAGCTGAAGCTTGCCCACCCAAAATGTCTTCTCCCTTTCTAGAAATTATTCCGTCCTTTGTCTTATCTCCACAACCAAGCAATACATAATACCCAAGATGGACTGGCAGAGACCATGAAGGAGGAGCTACGGTGGGCAAGTGAGCTCCCTGGAGATAGCCTACAGTCCCGCTTAGCTGCGATGGGTGAGCTCTGGTGCATAGAGACCCCAGGGACTTTGTCCCAGGATTGCTTCTTTATTTATACTTATGTGTTTTCTCATGTTTGTCATTGCCACACTCCTCATTTACTTGGCTTGGTGTGAGTGGACTCGGGGAGACCCTCACTTCCTATACCCTGGTGTGATTAGTTCTGGGTGATAGACCACTCTCTTGGGCAAGTCTTTTGCAGATTAACACGAAGATGAAAGTTCTTGAGATATTGCTGTCTAGATGAATTAATAATTTTATGGAATTTCTGGCTTGATTTAAGTGGTTTTAGGAAGTTAACTTTGTAATTTTAATTTTTTTCAAAGCCTACTTTTCATGATGGTTCTTAAACATTTTAACCTCCTGCCTAGCCCACCATCCACCAGAAGTAGTAGAAAAGAAAAACATACAGGGGAAGTGGACACTGTTTAGAAATGCTTTTTGGAACAAATCCCAACTGTGTAGTCCAGAAATCAGCAGTTCAGTTCACAGATCAGCAGCCACAATTCGATCCACTGGCAAACATTTCACAGATATACTAGTAGTTAAGTTCAGTAGAGTTGGGATAGCAGCAGGTGGCATGGCCTAGCCGGCCGGAATACCAGACCTGAGCTGAACTGGCACAAATCAGCAGGAGTGACCAGGGCCAATAGGAATGCCAGAAAAAAGTTCTCGGTTGTTCCTCTCTCAGCCAAGTGAAGATCAGTGAAGATGTGAGACCTAGCGTCGCCCAGCTAGCTCTCCAGTCAAGCCAAGCTAGCTCTTGTCACTCTGTTGAGCCCTTTCTATACCCCCTCTAAACATCATGTGTTCTTCCTCAGTACGTGAGTCTTACCAAAGCTCCACATAAGTCTGTCTCAGCTGACATCACTTGAGTTCCTTGATCTTGTGTTTTAGAGATGAGTAACAGGTTTTGTGTGTGCACCAGGAAATAAGGTTTTTACTATACTAATAATACTTGTAATAAAAAGCTAATAATCCTACTATGGGCATAAGAACTAGAGAACAGATGATTAGCCAGCCTAGCTGATTAGAACTTCAAAAGTAAGTTGTAAGATAAATGACCTGCTCCTTAGTAAGTACAGACTGTGGTCAACAACCTCAGAGAGAGACTTGCTGTTACAGACTCGGTCTGCTTAAACTTCGTTAGTCAATGACAAAATAATTACTGCATTGAGGTCACAATGAATTTATGGAAAGAAAGAGAGATGAGAATTATTTAGTTTCATATAAGACATATGTAATCAATATCCTGTTGTAATTTTCTCTTGTGTAGTGATCTTAATCTGTTTTTGAAGAATATTTTTTTGTGGTGACTGTCTCTGGAAAATGTGTAATTTGTGGCTATGAGGTAATTTTCTTTCTAATAGGAAAAGTTTGTCTTAAGGGGAATAAAAAGCAGTTAAGGGAGAAAAGAAATCTCTGGAACTTGTCTTCTGCTTCACCCCGTGTGTGTGTGTGTGTGTGCACGCGTGTGTGTTTGATTTCCCCTTCTTCTTCTCTAATCACTGCCTGTCATAGCAGCAGCTTCCATTGGTATCTGGACTGACCCTGTCAGTTGCTCACAGTACTGCCCTCTCTGCCTGCCTCAGTTTACCCTGTGGTGTCAAAGCTGGTCTTTGACAATGGACATGCTGTCCTCTCCCTTTTCCAGACCAAACTAAGCTCTTTGTTCTGTCCTGGATAGCCTGGCTTGACCTATTGTAGGAGAATCCTATATTACCTGCTGTCATTTCCCTCCAATATATTTTTCACAAATAAACTTAAATATAGTGAATTACTTAAACAGTTAAAATACCTTTAAAAAATTTCATGTTACAAGTCATTATTTGTCAGAGCCTGTGACATTAGGTTCTGCTGATCCAGGGTCCTCTGTGTCTCCAGCCCAGTCTCTTGCCACTCAATCCTCCTGAACCCTGCTCAGTAGTAATTCATGGGCATAGACTAACTCAGCTCTGACTCTCCATGTTGACCCTGGCATGGCTGAAGTTCAGGTTGTGTTTTCATATAAGAGCTTGGAAATTTCTAAAACATTGAATTTGATAGTTATGTGAAGACTAAAAACACAGTATAGGAAAGGGTTGAATATAACCTCTTTCAGCCAGTGTGTATGTATTTACTACTGTTTTTATTACTAATTTTAGTTAGCACACAAATATCATTTTCTTAGATTTTTGTGTATATAATCATTACACTTTTCTCATGTTCTCTCCCCAACCATTTCCTCTCTGTCCTTTGCACCCCCATGCTTTTCTTCCCCTGAGTTGTCAACCTTTTATGTTCATGCATTTATATGTGTATGCACATATATGTGTATGTATATATACATACATACACACACAAATGTATATTCCACATATGAGAAAATACTACTTGTCTTTCCTCTGTCCCCAGTGCCATCTCTTGTTACCCCTCCCCTCCTTTACACCCTGTCTTCCTCTGACATAATCCATGTTCTTCTCTGAGGTTCTCTGTGTCATTTAAGTGTTTGGTGTCAGACTGTTTTTCTCAGGGATACAGAGGTTCAGGCACTCTCTGCTTTGGGGCATTGCCTATTTTTGTAGACCTCTGCATATTGTTGTTGCCTTGTATGTATTTGTTAAGATGGAGAAACAGGAAGAAGAAACGTATAGCTTGCAACTAAAAGTAGATGAATTCATTGAGTGACAAAAGGCCAAAGGAAGTCAGCAATCCCTAGCTGTCCTCCTGTCTCTACCTGGCTCAGTGCTGGGTTCACAGGTGCACATGGGACACTGGGATTGGTGTCCTACCGGTTCTGAGATCTGAACTCTGCTCCTCGTGCTTGCATAGTGAGTGCTGTTAAGGGCCTAGCTAGCTCTTCATCCTCAGAACTGTTTTACTGGTTACAGTGTTGTCATTGTCCTTTGAGGATCACTTGTTTCCACCTTGTGGTCTTTCCCGGGTGACTTTGACAGGGAATCCAGTGGTTTCCCTAGTAACATGTTTTTATTGGCTGTCTAAAACGGAGGTCAGGCTTTTGACGCAGAGGCAAAGAGGAGCATGAGTTCATTTAGCGAAAACCTTTAGTAAAGTTCTTACCCAGTTCACAGAGGTCTGGGTCAGAGAAAGACTTTTTCTCAAAAAACAAGTTTCATGACTCCCAAGGAAGGACACTAAAGGTTGACCCTTGGCCTTTACATGCATGTACACACTTGCACAGTTACATGCATAAACCCACAGGATCATGTAAACACAGACAAATGATATTGGAGGAAGGAATGAAACTATAGTGATTAATCAGTGTGCCTAAATATAGTTCTTCCTCCTAAACCAACCTCCTGTAAGCATGAAACATTGTTTTTCTCCACCCCAGCCAGCCCCAGCTCCTAATAACCTTGGCTGTCTGTATGAAGTCTCCTGTTCTAGGTGCCTCAAACAAATAGATCATGTAGTGTTTTTACTTTCTCTCTGGCTTACTTCAATAATTACTTCTCCAAGTTTTACTTGGGCTGTAGCATATGCCAGAATATTTTCTTCTTTGTGACAGACTATTCCAGTCTGTGTATGCTGAATTCTATCTGTACTCCTCCCTGGCTTATCCCATTCTCTTTCATTTCAAAGGATCTCTCAGGAATATTTTATTTTATTTTATTTATTTTATGGGTGTGTATGCAGACAATATATTATACTTGTTGGGGTTCTGGGATACCTTGTGGGGGTGGATTCTCTCCCTCCACTATGTGGGTCCTGGGGATCATACTCAAGTCATCAAGGGTCACCAGCAGGTACCTTTACTCATGTAATTACTGTATAATTGCATCTGTTTGTTTGGCATGCGTGTTTCAGGATTGTTTTCCTTTGTGTCTGATCTTTAATAGGAAATATCCAGTTTGAACACACACTTGAATGATCTCCTAAATGTCATAAAAGTTGTCAGCTTGCAAGCGGTCACCACTCAGTTTTAATTTAATCTATAGCTGTCTGACAATGGAGTACCTTTCTTTTTCTGTGCACTTGAGTTTCATGTTTTCAAACAGTATATTTTCTAGCTGTCAATCATTAAGTCTCCAAGTGCTAGCAAACTTTTGTCCCTTTATATTGCACAAATTGTTCATTGGATCAGGTTCTTCAGGTTGAGTCATGATTTGATTCCGTGTTTTAATCTTTCCATTCTTCCTCTCCCTTCAATACCTTTCTCTTTCAGTTCAGGAGAAGCCACCAGGTTCCTCAGCAGGCAGCACTGGGACACAGTCAGCAGCAGGCCCAATCGAAGCTGAGAGTAGACGGGACTCCTTAGACTTAGACCACAGACTTAGAAGTCCAGCTCCTAAGACTTCATGGCAAGGCCCCACTAATGAAAATATGATCAGCTCTGGGAAACAGGCATGCAAGGAAGCTAGACCCACCCCCTGTGTTCTAGTCACTGTCGTTAGAGGGAGGGAGACTGAGTCAGGAAGTGCTGAAGATCAAAGTCCCTACTGGAATACAGGTGGAAGGAGAGGTAGGCAAGAACTAAGGGTAGATATAGGTGCCCCGGGGATAAAGTGAGCACTAAATGACAAGAGCCAGTGTACTCTTGAAGAGACCCTATTGTTTCTATATGAGATCTCAATCATTTGATTTTACCAGTGAAGACTCGGGAGCCAGATGCTAGCTCAGGGAGGCCAAGAAAGCACGCACTGACATTCCTCTTCAGCTAATATCCCACCAGGAGTGCCCTTCTTTTCATGCTATCTCAAAAAAATCCCTTTCAAATGGAATATCCCTCCCTTCCACTTCCTGGACATCATCTCTCTATCCATTCTTCTGACTATTTCTTACTTCTATGGTATTTTCTTGATAATCCTATGATCACTTGTTGTCAACTGGTTGCTTGCTCTTCCCCTTGACCTATGGTTGAATTTATTTAATCCTGTTTACAATATTCAAGAAGAAAGCTCTTGGATTAACAGTGTGTGCTAAGGGCTGGACGGTGGTGGCACACACCTATAATCTCAGCACTTGGGAGGCAGAGGCAGGCAGATTTCTGAGTTCGAGGCCAGCCTGGTCTACAGAGTAAGTTCCAGGACAGCCAAGGCTACACAGAGAAACCCTGTGTCACAAAAACTAAAAAAACAAAACCAAACAAACAAAAACAAAAACAAAAACAACAAAACAAAACAAAACCAAAAAGAAAAAAAATCAATGTGTGCTAAGGTTGAGACCTACCACAACTAAAAAAAAAAAAAAACAAAAAAACCATTTTTTTTAACAGTACAGTAAATAACACTTCACAGTATGTATCCTGCAGTATCCTGCAACAAGACCCTGTAGAACCCAGAATGCCAGGATCAGCTTACACAAGGGACTGGTACTTCTTCCATGAAGACATTGTTAAGGGCTGCTGTAGAAGGGGCGTGGTGGTGGCTGGACTTGCTGATTGTGTTAATGATTTTATGAGGGGAAGTCCCCATCTCTCCATCCTTCAGTGTCTCCTCATGGTAACCCTCCGATTTGTGTGCCGAGTGACCAAACTGCACTAAGAAAGAACTGTTTTGAGGGCTTAATGGGGACTCATTTCCCTGGTGTTAGACAATGCAAATGCCCTTTCTCCATATTGTTAGTCCTTAGGATTTGTGGATCAGGACAAGTACAATAAAGCACTTCTTGAAGAAAGGACAGTAAGCATCTCACCTCACGGTTGAAGGCGACTGCACTTCAATATGCTGCCTGTGTTCTGCTGTGCAAATTAAATGACTGTAGCAACCCTGGCTCTATTATTCTCTGCACATTTTGTCCTATGTCTTACTGTGAACTCCCAGGCTTCAGACAAAGTTGCCAGAAAAGAGCCTCTGACCTCTCTGACGAGAGGCTCCCCTTGTTCAGGCTACATACTTGTTACTTGCTGCAACTTCTTTCTCTTTATAATTTACTGCTTTCATTAATTTTCTAAACTATTTTTTGAACACTTTTTTTTTTTATCATTTGTATTTGAGACTCCATCCTGCCCTGCCTAGGCTAAGTCTAAACTTCTGGGCTCAACTCATCCTCTTGCCTCAGGCGCTAGTATACTGGAGTCACAGGCAGCTCAACTCACACCACAGGGAAAAGAAATAAAAAATGAGATTAAAATGAAGGAAGCTGTTTGCTCACTCAGGGAGATAAGAAACAGGCAGTGAAGAGTCAACATTCTCTTCTCCCTGGTTGCCCTTCCTGCACCTTCACCAGATACAAGCTGGGGTGAGTGTTTTGGCCACTCCAGCAGCTTCACAGTGGGTCGAAAGTGCATTTCCAGAGAAGCAGAAGAGAACAGACATGCAGGCGCTGGACTTGGTTTCCTCTCTAGGGAACAACCAGAGATCATTTCCTCACAAGAACCCTCAACCTTTATTGTTCTCCACATGGGCCTTCAGAGCCATGAGTCACAAGAATATGCCAGTGCAGAGCCCTGTGTGACATCTAGCCACACTCAGGTAGGGCTGGGAGCTACAGCAGAAGCCAAAGGGCAGAGAAGCCTGGACTAAACTGTGTTGACAGAAGCCATCTAGAAAAGGTATGGTAAGCAGGTGAATTTCCTGGAGATTGCCCACCATTTTGCATGGCAGCAATGGGTGTGTTCTGAGAGGCAAGGACCCCAGAGACTTCATTCTGAAATTGTGTTTCACTGCTGATAGAACTTTCCTGCCACTATTACACACCTTAATGACTTCCTAGGTATTTACCTACTCTGTCAGGCAGATTTTCTGCAGAATTAATATGAAGCTATACTTTCATGCAATAATACTGTTTAGACAAATTGATGACTTCATAGAACTCCTGAATTGATACAAATAATTTTGTGTCCCTTGTAGCATAAAAGCTGCAAACAGAACTCTGTAAACCTTTATGTGTCATGGGATAATTGCATTAGGAAAAGAAAATAGGCATGAAACTAATTTACAATCAAGAAAAATGCTCCTTCTAGGTTAGGAATGAGGCCACTATCTGGTAACTAAAGCTCATATCCAGGGAATGGGAAATTTATTGTAGGTGCAAAGACAGAAAATAAAAGATCGACTAGTTAATCTACAGAAGACTTCAAAATAATAAGGCACAAGGCAGATGATTTGACAAAACCACGCTTACCTTCTGACAAAAAACTATTGCTTTAAACTTATAATGAACTTAAGAAGCTAGAAAATAGATAATGAATGTTTAGTCGGGTACTAGCTTTAATGGAAAGACATGTGAATTCTGTTGTAACTCCATAAACCTTATCGACCTATGACAGAAACTATTGCCTTAAACTTACCATGCACTTATGGAATGTAAAAGTGTGTAGAAAACCACGCAATCAATTATCCTGCTATAGTGGTTCTATCTGATTTTTTTGAGAAAGTATAAAAACTAAGATCAACAATACCATTGTGGTGTAGCCCTTTTCTGCTTCATCCAGTGTGTATATTTGTGTATGCCTAACTTACTTTCTCTCTCTTTTTCTCCCTCTTTCTTTCTTTCTTTCTTTCTTTCTTTCTTTCTTTCTTTCTTTCTTTCTTTCTGGTTCATGAAGAGTAATAAACTCTGACTGAGTCTCTTGCCTGGCCAGCTAGAGGTCTCTTGATTCAAAAAAATAAAGAGCCAAAGTAACTAAGTTTTTTTCTAAACCCCCTGCTGCTATCAACAGGAGTCAATTGCCAGAAGCCATTAGTTTTCTGCTTCAAGAGACTAAAAGAGAGTTAACTGCCAGAAGCTGAACAGTAAGAGAGAGTTAATGGCCAGAGGTTATCAGCCTCTGGTCTGCCTGTCTATGTCACCTCAGTGCCTGAATGTCAGGGCAGGACCCCAGCACTGTGTACACATTCTAAAGCTCTGAAGCAACCTCTCCCCATATGCTGATGGCTGGGCTAGAGAGAATTCTCCTTTGAGTGTGTGTGAGATACCCGCTATAAGTTTTTACTCAGAGAGGCCCAAGGCTTCTCTTGGTTATGCACCAGAAGTAGATGGTAAGACCCTATTGCTGCAGACAGCAAAATTTGGTCTTGGCCCATAGAGAGATCAATCTGGAACTGACTAGCAAATTCTTTCCTGATGGTTCTTTCTTCAGGGTGGTGGTATGCATAGCACTGGGAGAAAGCATTTATCAGTGTTCTCATGAACAATGGATTCTGAATACAGTAATACTGACCTGCTGGTGAAGACATGCCCTCAGATGCAATTGTGGCATGATTGTTAAGGACATAACTGACTGCTTTCTGGTTGAGATTTTGGTCACTTCCGTAGATGGAACTCATGCCTACTACTATAAATCCAGTCCAAAGCAACAAAGACCCAAGGAGGAACATGTTACTATTATTTTTCTAAATAGATATGTTGTCAAAACTGCTTCCTAAATATTAATGTTTAGGTGCATATGTTAGTGCTGCTTTCTGCCAGAATCCACCTCCAGCTGAGTCCAGAAACCTGAGGAGGAGATGTGGAGTCAGTGGTAGAAGATGCTGTGCTCACAGGTACTCGAGCATGATTAGAGTGTCTAAGAAACTTTCTGATAGCATTATTTTGATTCTGTAACCTCACTTTGCACCTCCTTCAGAGGTTCTTTCAGTTTTCATATCTTTAACTCATTAACTTTAAGCAAGAAATAGCTTTTAGCCTATGAAAAGGTCAGAAGACCCATTTTTTTAGCCATGAACTATCTGGTAGCTCATGTGGTCACAAGGTAAGAAGAGCCAGGGCCCAGTTGGATCTAGACAAGCAGATTTATCTCTCATTAATCTATTCTATTCTATCTCTTATGCAAGCCCTGCAGCCTATTTATCTATAATAATCATTTAGCTGTCTATGAGTAACCTTTATACAATAGGGTCCTGCTCTGACTAGCCTTTTTTAAAAAAAATTATTTATTTACTTACTTATTTATTTATTAATTTTTATTGCATTATGATGAGAAAAGTTACATGATTTCAATTTGTCTGAATTTGTTAACATTTAAAAACATATTTTAAATAAATAGAATTAAATCACATTCTTGTTTCCCTTTTGTATCCTAACTCCTCCCAGAGACCCCCTCTTCAATACCTACAATATCTTTTTTTGTCATATTTCTTAAAATTTATAAAATATTATAACAATAAAAATGAGTATTATAAAAGTTGTTTGATATAAAACAATCAATTTAACAGTGTTATGTAGATGCTTGTCTACAGCAATACTGCAAAAACATACATATTTCTCAGTATAAATTTCAAATA
>JADRCD010168838.1:29701-46690 GCA_019843815.1 Montemys delectorum | reverse complement strand
AGAGAGAGAGAGAGAGAGAGAGAGAGAGAGAGAGAGAGAGAGAGAGAAAGAAAGAAAGAAAGAAAGAAAGAAAGAAAGAAAGAAAGTCAAGAGACTGGTTCCAAATCTAATATGACTGGTATCTTTATAGAAGGGGTAAATCCAGGCATGGATAAACACACAGGGTAACTGAAATAGAAGCACAAAGATGAGCATCTCTAAGCCAAGACAAAGAGCTGGAATAGATCCCCCCCCCACACACACACACACAGCCTTCAGAGCGAACACTGCTTGATCTCTGACTTCTAATCTTCAGAACTATGAGGTAATTCTGTTTTGTTGTTTAAGCCATCCAATGAATGGAATTTTGTTATAGCAGCCCTACCAAACTAATATACCAGGTGACTATGTTCACTGGACTTAAGAGGGAAAAGAACAGCATCAGGACCTAGGATTCAAGCCATGCTTAATAATGGCAAGAGGTGATAATTAACACGGGAGCAGTACAAGTCTCTTGAGAAATACCATAGGAGGGGACCAGGCCGAGGACAGCACCCTAGGGAACACCCATGTTTGAGAAACAGGAAGAGAATCCAGGGACAAACACAAGGAAGCAACCATCGAAAGCTGTAGGATAACATCTCAGTGGCTCCACACACTGAAGAACAAATGCATTAAATGATCAGAGGACCCACAACATTTCATAGAAGCAACCAAAGAAGGAAACCCCAGTTCAGATGCGGTCTGCCTTCGCTACATCCCTTTGCTTCACCTTCCAAGCCACCTTTAGTCAGGTCTCCACATAAACTTCTTTAGTTCTGTTTTCCCACCCCAAGATCTCACTCTGCCCTAAAGCCACCAACGCAACTCTACACTCTGGCCTTTACCTTACCAAAACTGTTGAACACAACTACCTGACTCGGTCAATCGCATAAATAAAGACTTGATTATTGGATTACAGTGTAAGTTGGTAGGTGCTGGAAAGAAAATAATTTAATCATTAATTGGAGTAAGAGAGTACTTTGAAACTTAAAACACATTAGACTTTCCTGTAATAGAGAAAAAAATTATAAACTGAAAATCTTAGTCCTCAAACAACATCTAAGTGAGTGGGGGGAGGGCAGGGAGACTAGGCTCAAAGTATTGTGGGAAAGGAAAGACAAAACATCTGTACAGTAAGTAGATGGGTGACTAGAGCTATCCAGGGACCAAAAGATGATAAAAATGGAAAATTTTACAAATAGACTCATGGGTAAGAGGTAAAGAAAGGACACTAAACATGAAAAGTCAGCGAAGGCCAGGCATGATGGGATGGAGCTGTAATCCCAGCCCTGGGGAAATCTGAGGCAGGAGGATCTTTGGTTCGAATGGAGTCTGGGCTACTGAGCTATGTGGTAACTTTCAGGCCTGCCTGAAACTCTACCTAAAATACATCTAGAGAGAGAGAGAGAGAGAGAGAGAGAGAGAGAGAGAGAGAGAGAGAGAGAGAGAGAGAGAGACCTAAGATGAAAATGTAACTAAACAATGAAACTCTCTGTAAGTACTTGGAGCTAAAAGCATGTATTCATGGAATGACGTTTTAAAGAAGAAAATGGAATGGGGAACAGAACTAATGTAATAACTTAGGGAGCAAAGTATCACTATTGTTATTAGAATTTAGAAATAAAGTGTTCACGGCTAAAGAGTGATCGCCTGCTGTAGAAGGCAGCAGAGCAGCCAAAAGAAACTGTTAAACACTAAAGCAACCTCGCTAAGCTCCAAACAGAGCAAGAGCATACTAGACAAAGCGGACTGGCCTTTCCATGTAAAGAGTTCAACAAAAGGAAAGGAATCCATGTCCAAATACATAATATAAGCTTACATTATATACTGAGAAAACTAGCGATATATAAAAAAATTGCAAGCTAAACTGTGGTTGACAAACTAATGTAAAGAAAAAAAATATGTGCATCTATGAAAAAACTCAGAGACTTACTTAAATGAGAAGAAAAGTATACCATGTTCATGGATTGAGGGACTCAATATTATGAGGATTTTCAATTATCAAGCTGGGTGTGGTGGTACAGAATTCAGGAGTCCATGACAGAAGAATGAATATCCTTTCTCACAAAAGCAAAGATATCAATTATCCTCAAATTGATTAGAACAATAACAATCAAAATCTCATATACTGAGCATATTGCCTAATAATCTTACTTACTCGTAGGTATTACCTGAAGAGAAATGGATCCTTATATTCACACAGAAATGCCTGAATATAACTTCTTAGATTGACTTTATTCATAATCACCCTAAACTAGAAATCACCCAAATGTTCCTCAGTATATACATGGACAAACTGCAGTAGATCCAATCAAGAGAATACTATTCAATAATGAAAAGAAAATGCTGGTATATATAAAGAAAATATTGGTGTCTGTTGGAGATGTGGAGAAGGCCTGAAAGTACTCTGCTATACTTACTGGGGTAGCTGCTACTCTGAAGGAAGGTTTGGGGCTTCAGGGGCCCCTTTGGCTCTTCAGCTGAAATCAGCACAGTTCTGAAGGATTTGCACCCAATACTTAATTCAATTGACCTCTTGGGTCTTCCACATTTTTTTAAAGATTTATTTAATAATTATATGTACTGTAGCAGTCTTCAGATACACCAGAAGAGGACATCAGATCTCATTACAGATGGTTGTGAGCCACCATGTGGTTCTGGGATTTGAACTCAGGACCTTCAGGGTCTTCCACATTTTATGTTGTGTTTCTCAAGACATTTGTAGGGAGAAAGGGGAGGAAGGTAGTAAAGTAAATGATTTATATCAAGCACAAAAGCATCCTGGACACCCTGGACAGACCAGGAGCAACTGAGTTGCACAAGTATGAGTGTGTGTGTGTGTGTGTGTGTGTGTGTGTGTGTGTGCCTATGATTAACATGCTCGTTTTATTGGTGGTAAAAGCGAAATAGGGAAATTGGAATCTCAAGTGAGTTCCCCTGGCCATAACTGCTCGTTATGAACTGTGACAAAGTCTAATTTCAGTACCAGTGCCCAACCTATCATTAGCTGGGATTCTAAAATGAAATCATGCTTCAGTTGTTTAGACATTCAAAGTATGACAGGCATTTCATTTCCTAGACAAGATTCAAACATTGATTTACTCAGCCCTTAATATAGGCAAGCACATTTAGCTAGAGGTTCCTGTTTACAGAAACAGGTCCTTGGCAAAACATAAGGGAGAGGGCTAGAGTCATAGCTCAGCGGTTAGCGCACCTGGCTGCTCTCACAGAGGACCCTGGTTCAATTTCCAGGAGCCACATGATGGCTCACAACCACTGATGACTCCATTTCCAGGGATTCCAGATTTCCTTGGGCACCAGGTATGCACAAGCACATGCATATATGCTCAAGAAATAGTTATGTACATGAAATGAAATATAAATAAATAAATAAATAAATAAATAAATAAATAAATAAATAAATAAATAAATAGAGACCACCTGTCTTAGTGCCCCCAGACAATCCAGGGATATCGTACACCTGGAGATTTTAGTTTGCCTAATGTTCATTATCTTTCTGAGATTCTTGAGAACAGTCCTATTTGCAGGGTTCCATTTACCTCACATGGGGTAATTCTGCACTATGGTTTGGATTTGGAGTTATTTGGAGAAGCTATTATTACTGTTGTTGTTGTTGTTGTTGTTTTAAAAGATAGCACTAAACACAAATGGGTGTTTAAGTGAATGTCTGGAGACTTTCAGAAAATGAAATAAAGCATTTCTTAACATGATCAGTGCCTACAGGAATAGGCTGATCTAGGCTGGGGTAATACCATTTGGATTCTTTCTCAACATTTAACACAGTTCTTCATTTTCCATGGATAGGAAAAGACCCTGACAAGGGAATTGCATGCTTAAGGTTTCTCACTATAGTGATAGTGAGTTTGCCCATTTATTGAAGGTTTATCATACAGGTTCGTTCAGCCCACCGCGTATCAGCCCACCGCGTATCAGCCCACTGCGTATCAGCCCACCACGTGACGCATCTATTGCCTATCTATATGTCTTGAGGACTTTTGTGTAGAATTTAGAACATCAGAAAATGTTTTCTGTCCAAAGTAAATGAAAAGTTAACCCATTACATAGATACAAGTATTCAGCTGAATCAAATATACAATAACACAAATATGCACATTATACATAGCCAGTTCTGACATGCTAATCTCGTGCACTGGAATAGTGGGATGAGTTTTCTGGGCTGGCATCTGATATGGCAAGATAGGCCATGCCACACTAATTGGTAAGCATTTGACTTCAGGATAGGTAGGACGGGCCAGTTGGTAATATTTACTGTATAAGTATGAGGACCTAAGTTTAGATTCTCAAGCTGGCGATGGTGGCACATGCCTATAATCCCACCACTGGGAAAACAGAGACAGGAGGCTCTCTGGAGCTCCCTGGACAGCCAGCTTAGCTGAACTCACGATTCAATGAGAGGCTGTCTCAAAACACAAAGTGGAAAGTGATTGTGGAAGACACCTAGCATCAACCTCTGGCCAGCATCTGTACAAACATATGGACAGGCAGACAGACAGGCAGACGGACACAGACAGACAGACAGACAGACAGACAGACAGACAGAGGCATGAATACACGCATGCACAGACACATGTACCCATAGATACACAAGTGGCCGTGTATGTGTGTGCACACACACACACCATTTTGTTTCACAACTACATGGACCTCATTTCATATCACTAAAGGGCATTTGTGGACATACCGTGTTGCCTCTTCTAAAATTCTGTATGCTTTACAGGAAAGGTGGGAAAGATATTTTATTTGGATGTGTGTAGTGTACAACGCTGAGCTGAGGATGGCGGGCCATCCTGTCAATCAGTAAATCAAAAGATCACAGTTGACAACCACTTTGCTGCCTTTGCTGGCATGAAGGCCTGATTTTTCCCCATTTCAAATTTAAGTCTGAAGTGGAAAAAAGGCATATTTGCTTGCTAAAAAAAAAAAAAGCACACACATAGCAAAGCCAACTTTTCAACATTCTGTTGATTAATCACATCTATTTGTGGCCTTGTCCTTTACTAAGCTGCACTTGATCTCCTCAAGAGATTTTCTTTAATGAGATTTGATTCTCAAAAATGTGAGGAATGTGTTTTCATTAATGTTTGTTGTGTCCCCCGCCCCCGTTTTTGAAACTTTGTGAATATGATTACCTGCATTTCATCCTTTAGAGTCATTATTTAATGAAATCCTCGTAGCTGGAGGGGAGGCACAGTCCGGCTGTGCGTGTACACCAAGGACAAAGGTCAGAGTGTGAGTTTAGAACCTTTAATAACGTCCACAAAGAGCAGCACGCACTGCGGCATCCCATGCAGCGTGTTCCAGGCTAGCACGTTCCAACATTGGGGATTACTTCCTAAAAGCACAGGAAGATCCGGAAGCCTCACACTTCCGATGGATAAGCAGCAGCATGCTCTTTGCTCCTGCTGCTATAAGATCCCTGAACGTTTCAAGTTGTTCCGCTCCTGGACAGTAAACAGAAAGAGACAGCATTGCCAAGGCTGCTGAATTCAGCCAATCAGAATGCACCCAGAGTGTCCTCTCCCTCTGTATACCACTCATCACTAACTTGAACAAACATAGATCTGGATCACGTGTCACCACTGTAAGTGACACATGCAATGAAAAGATCGACATTGATCAGTCAGAGTCTCCAGAGCAGTGGAGGCCTAACAATGTCTTTACAGAGTAGCTACTGTGGAGGTGTCTATCATCTGGTAAACTCTCAAGTGTCTGCTACCAAACTAATAAAGATGGAAGACAGAACATCTAATCTCTGTCACCTGGAACTTCTAAGTAGCCCATTGTCTCAGATTACCAATTACATAAGACTACAGTCCTATCAGTAACTTTACCTTTCTCTTCCGCATTTTCCTAACACGGGTTATATTTATTTATTTTTCCAATTTGTAATTGAAATATAGAAGTTGTAATTCCCTTCATTAAATGTAGGAACATAATCCTACAGCCTTAGGTAGGGTGGGCTTATACCTGTCATACAACCATGTCAACATCAATCCAAGGGATTCTTAGACACGTGAGCTGCGTGTGATATTAAGGGGGGATACCAACACCTCTCACATGCACTCAAAGGATGCCTAAGGAGAGGAGGCACGTCAGTCCTGCAGATGATGGCGGCCTTTCCTACACGCAAAGGTTTTCTCTGAGTTTTGTTTTTAGTTGTGTTTATTTACTTATTTATTTATTCTTATGCTAGAAGTTGAATTTATGCATGCTGAAAGTGTGCTAGTCCACTGAGCTCTTGGAATTCTTATCTGGCCTCATTTCCACTCTGCTGGCCTCTCTTTCCTTCCTCCAGCCCCGACCACAGCGTTTAGATCATGTGATTTTCTGACTGTGCCCGTGTCTTTCCATTCTTCTACCCTTCCTGGGCTCTCCAGAGGCTTCTTTATGCCATGTTCCTACTCTGGATGTGGAAAATAGATTACCTCAGTGATTGGATCTTTATATTTCTCTTGATTTATCTAGGCGGTTATTTATTCCATTTGTTGTTGGTTTGTTTGTTTGAGACAGAGTCTCCGTCTGTAACCCAGCCTCCCCTGTACTAGGACTGCAGATATGAGCCACCACGCTTATCATAGTCACTTCTGTTACTATGATAGTAACTCTGATACTGTAAACCTCGACATTTCACGCTCATGCCAGGGTGATCGTCTCCACCTGCCAGAAGTCATTACAGTGCAGGCATTTCCTGCCCTAGCAACCCGCTGTCCTAATGTGAACCCATCTCTCCTGCTATGTCCCTGGCACACCTCCTTTGTCCACCATTGCCACAGGTTTTCCTGCCTTAAGTTTCCTTTGATACATCTTTTGTGTTGCTGTCCACCCACTGGAATACAGGCCTCTGGCCTCTCTCGGGTGAGAGCTCTCTCCTCAGTCCTCCATACCAACAAATCAGAGTCTCAGCTCACACACGCACTCCTGCCTTTCAGCCTGGGAAACTCCTACTTGTACTGTTTGAGTCCTTGAAGCCAGGCTTGTAGCCAGGAAAACCTTCTAGCCAGGAAAAACAAAGCAAAAAAACTAAACAAAAACCCAAGCCCTTCTGCCCCATCCCTCGCTCCCCTTTAAGGAGCCTCTAATGCCTTCCTGGAATATAGCACATCAAGTCAGAGTTCCCAGCTCCATTTTCTGACTCCATTTTGCCCATTCAAATTCCCAAAATGCACTACTCTCCCATGTTTAAGAATACTTTTCCCCTTCAGTAAGCTATCCCACACCAGCCCCACCCCCCTTCCCCAACCCTAAGCAGTCCTCAGCTGTCTGTTTTATGATGCTGATTAAAACTTTTGTTATCTGTTCCCAGATAACCAATCTTGCTGATCAAGGCCATTTTTTCTCCTATGGATATATGCTAAGGTTATAGAGACCTGTCTCTGCATAACCGAAAGGCTTCTCCTGAGTTCTAAAAAACAAAACAAAGCAAAACTCTATTTATTCATTCATTCATCTCTATGCTTTGGAACAGTCTCAAACTATTTGTTTTTATGTCTGCCCTATTGTTTCATATTAACAGAACAGGGCTTTGGGGAAGGGGGTTAAAAGACCACAGTAAGATTTATAAAGGGGATAGAGGGCTAGAGAGATGGCTCAGTGTTTAAGAGAACTCGGCTGCTCTTCCAGAGGATCCAGGTTCAATTCCCAGCACCCACATGGATACAGCTGTCTGTAACTCCAGTTCCAGGGGACCGGACAGACACACATGCAGGCAACACATCAAGGCACATAAAATAAAAATAAATCATAAAAAAAAATAAAGATTTATAAAGAGGCAAGTGGCCACTAGTACTAGACAGATCAAGGGATCTGAAAAGTGAAAGTCTATATGGAATGTTCACATGAGCTCTCAGGCAACAACGCTGGTGTGATCACGAAATTACAGAAATGTACAAACAACTCAAAAACCGAGGCTTCCCTGCAGCCACTTAAGACAAGCAAGCACTTCCTGCACTGGGAACGCTGCCACGGTGGCCTCAGATGAAAGCCGTTCCTCTTCTTTCATAAATGATCCAAGAGGTTCAAAGGCAAAGAGGCAACAGAAGGTGAGGCTCCTCACACAGCTAAGAAGTCCTTTCTCATCTCCAAACAACCCACACCCACTCAGAATCTTAGGACTTCTACAACAAACAAACAAACAAACAAATAATAAACTGTATTGACAAGAGTCTTAGAAAGAAATGATTGGTTCTTCAAAGAAAAGCCTTTTAAGTGCTCATTACTGGAAGCAGTTGGGATCCGGAAAAAGTCACGGGTCAGAATGGAGCCACTGATGACCTGATTGCAGTCACCCTGGAGTCTCAGAATGAAGAGGTGTTGACAGATCCCGGGACAGTCTCTGAAGGAGTTCTCATGCAGAAGGTGCTGAGGTAGCAGAGAACCCAGACCTATCTATCCCCTGAAATCAGCAACTGGCTGTGTCCTGAGACAAGGACACAGAGGAAGTTGCCACCCACTCACCCAGTCACTCACCCATGAGGACAGCAGCACCCATTTAATGAAGGCTTAGGTCAGTCTCTCTGCTCGCATCTTCTATTCATCTTAGCTCACCCACTCCTTCATAGCAACCAAGTCAACGAGGTATCTTATCTTTAGGTGTACAGAAATTGAAGCTCAGAGAAGTCAGGACACTTTCTCTGGATCACGCAGATACCAAACCGCACAGCAGATATTCAGGTCCCAATGGGTATCCGTCTACATGCATCTACAGTCCTTCATTCTTCCAGAGGGTGATGGAAGAGAAACAAAACTAAATGGGCTTAGTCAATTGGGCAGTGTTTACGACCACCAAGGTAGGCCTCAGGATCAAGATTCAAAGGTTGGCTGGATGATTCATACCCACCTGACTGGCTTTTAAAATCAAAACAAAAAAAATGAACTAAAACAACTGGCAATAACAAGGGTTGGAAAAGACACAGGGAAAGTGGAACATTCATAATATCAACGACTGAGTGCAGTGAGGCAGCCACCGTGGAGAACAACTTGCAGTCCCTCAGAAAGTTAAACAGAATTATCATAGACCAACAATCATTTGCCTAGGAATATACATTAAAAAATTCTGTATATGAGCTGGGCGGTGGTGGTGCACACCTTTAATCCCAGCACTTGGGAGGCAGAGGCAGGCGGATTTCTGAGTTCGAGGCCAGCCTGGTCTACAGAGTGAGTTCCAAGACAGCCAGGACTACACAGAGAAACTCTATCTCAAAAAAACAAAAACAAAAACAAAAACAAAAAACAAATCTGTATATGAATATTTACAGCAGCATTACTCAATGGTAAAAAGGTGAAAACTGATGAGCCAAATTGTGATATGGCCATACACATGCAAATGCACTCAATCAATCAATCAATCAATCAATTATCAATCGATATGTGAAAGTTTTAGAAAAGAAAATGTTCTAAGATTGTAGCCATGACTGTGTAACTGAAATACAGCCAACGAGGCACACTTTAAATGTTCTGAATGAATAGGATATGAACTATGCCCCAATTGATAGCACTTTAAGAAATAGTTGGATTTATTTTTAATTATGAATTAAGTAAATAAATTATGAGTATATAAGTCATATGTAAAAATAATCAGAAAAAAAATCACTGATCCCAGGCAATGAACTTGAGTCCTTGGGAGGAGTATTCATTCTTAACCACTGGATCATCTCCGTAGGGCCAGTTAATGGTGGTATTCTGAAAGTGAACAAGCCAGTCCTGGTGGCCCATGACTGAAATCTCATACCTGGAAGGCTGTCAGGAAGATTTCAAATTCAAGACCAGCCTGGGTAACTTAATATTTCATTTCAAAATAAAATCACATTAAAAAATAATATATATTATATTATGTACATGTTATATGTGTAATATGCATATATAAGTATCTAGTTTATTTATATATATGTATTATATTATATAAAAATGAATATATAATATATATTACATTTACACACACACACACACACACACACATATGGAGAGAGTGAGAGAAAGGGGCTGGGTATAACTCCGTGGTAGAGTGCTTGCCCAGCATGTATGAGGTCATGGGTCTACTAGAAAGAAAACAGTAGGTAATATGGACGTCTTGCCTTCTTGGAGTTCAGCATCAAGCACACAGTTATAATAGACAATCCTGTGGCGTGGTAATAGAGAGACCAAGGTGTTTTATAAAAGATACAAGTAAGGAGAAGTCAGTCTTCCTGGAGGCAGTCAGAACTAAGAGGTCAATCACAAGGTAAGTGAGGATAGGCTATTGACGGGGGCATCATCTCAATGCATCAAACATAGCTTGGAATACCTAATAGGATGTTAATTTAATCCAGCCCACGTCCATTGTCGGTAACTCCAATTCCAGGGGACCTGATGATCTTTTCTGACCTCTACGGGCACAATATTCATATGTGTAAACTCACACACAGAAACACATATATGTACATAATTAAAAATAAAGGTCAAGTATTTCTTAAAACAGTGTTAACTGGGACATAGTTCACATCCCATGCAGTAGGCACATAGTCAGCCTCTGATAGCTTACCGACAATCAGACTGACCTCTAAACCTGAGATGGCTGTCATTCCCACTATTACTAACATCCCTAGTTGACCACATAAAGAAGTCTCAGAGAAGAATAAAGGGGGAGCCCCAACCAGCAGAGCAGGTCCTTAAGTGGGAAGAGTCTCTCAATTCAAAGTCAGATTATCACAGATTGAAGGTTATTATAGAGTGGAAGGCTATTGGGTAAAGAGACCTGTTCACTCTATTCACTGGTACTAAAAGAGAGCCAGCCTGCCAGTAAGGATGAGGGTCACCCTTAGAGAAACAACAATTAAAATTTCTGAGGCATGCATGTGTTAGCAGGTTCTGGAATAGTAGGTTAGTAGAAGTGTAGCCTAGTGGGATAGTCTAACGGGTCTTAGCTTCCTGTGAAGTCCTGTTGACCAGGTTTAGAGTGAAATAGAACTGAGCGCACCCTGCCCATGTCTCCCAAATATCATTGGTGAGACACTTAACCAGAGTTGTCCAGGACTACCTGGAAGACCATAAGAAGGTTGGGGTTTGTTGTTTGTTTTGTCTTAAGTGTTTTGCCTGCATTTATGTCCATGCACCATGTGCTTGCAGTGGCTTCGAGCCCAGAAGAAAGTCTCACAGATCCTACGGTACCGGAGTTATGAACAATTGTTACAGATATGTGGGTGCTAGGGACCTAATGCAGATCCACTGGAGGAGCAGCAAGTGTTCTTAACTGCCATGCCACCTCCCCACCACCATGTGATGGGTTTCAAAAGCAAATTACAGTCTAGTGGGACAGTCTAATGGGTCTAAGCTTCCTGTGAAGTTCTGATGAACTAAGTTCAGTCCCTGGGACCCCTTGGACCCATGTGGAGGGAGAGAATGGACTCACGGATTCAGAGTTTCCTCTACTTCTCTGACTTCCACACATGTGCTATGATACATGAGCTATCCCAACTACCCAAGGCATGCACACACACACACACACACACACACAATATATATATATTGTGTGTATGTATATATATATATAAATATATATATGCACACACATACACAGGTACACATGTATATATTATATACTATATTTATTATATTTATTACATATAATTATATGGATATATTTATAAATAAATATATAATAAAATACACTATATATAAAGATATATAAATTAAATATATATATTAAAAAGCAGAATCATCTCTAGGCAGACAGAACTAGTTCGTTTAGCTTTAATTTCACTAAACCACATTCTTATCAAGACCTGGACCCCCCCTGAGTAGACTCAGCCACTTTCACATTTACTTAACCTCGGCTTTGTTTATGTGACCAACTTCAAATGGATGACTTGAAATTCACTTTACAAACAAGTTTCTTGGGCATGACTGGTCTTGTGTCAACTCAGCAGACTGTCAGACCATGGCCTGCCATCACAAACACGCAAAGTGATTTCTGTCCGTAAGAAAGTCCCTCCAGAAGCTGGCCACAGAAAACACACAGAAATAAGCCCCCAGAAAATGACCACAGTCACCTGGAAGACCTTCTTTTCTGCAAAGCAATTCTGAACAGCCAGAGTGAGAGTTGGAGTGTCTCCTTGCTTCTCAACCGTGAGTGTCTCCTAGAACTCATGCTCTGTGGAAAGCTTCACTTGGACCACACTGCGGCTGGAGAATGAGAAACTGTAAGGCAGCTCCCCAGAGCGCTAAACCAACAGCCTTAAATCCAAAGCTCCTGGAGTTTTAACGAGTGGCTTTTAAGTACACATTGGCAGGCTATAGAACAAACTGAAGTCAAGGCTGCTATTGTATTTCACAAGAAATCTGAGTTTAAGTGGATTAGTAAAATTCTAGCGTGGTCTCCCTCTAAATAATCCATATGAAAAAAAAAATTCTCGTTTTTTTAAAATGTGTCTGTTCTCTCCCTCCTGTATGAGAATATAAAACCATGGGGAAAAACTAAAAAGATTTAAAAAAAAAATACAGATGAAGACTTTATAGCTGGGAAAGAATTTAGAAATATACAAAAACTACACCTAAATTCAGAAAATTAAATAAGCAGATAATTAAATTAAAAAAAAATTTTTTTTCTTTAGTAAAGTCAGAAAACCCTCAGAGGTCCATGCTTAGTCGATTATTTGAAACATAAGAATGTTAGAGTATCTTATAAATATAAACTATACACAATAAAGTATTTTAAACTTAAGTTACCTTGGAATGGTATAAGAATTGGGCTTACTGAGCAGAGGGAACAGTAGATTTATATTGTGGCCATCATTATCTTATCTCTATGGGACTGAGTGATGCCTCAGGCAGACAGGAGGAAAGTCACAGAGCAGTCAGACGCTTCCCCAAGGCCAGAACCCAAGACTGAGCTGTCAGGTTACTTCATGATCTATGATCCCAGCAGCTTGAATCTGGCCATGGTCCTGCAGGATTACTGATATGATTTGCCTTAAGCATTACATAGTTTAAAGGCTTTACCTTAACAGATGAACTCCTTCTAGGCAGGACATAAATGTTTATTCTCCTGTATCACACTCAGCACAATCCACACTACTCATAGTTAACACTAGAAAAGTAGACCAACATAAACCATACTGGTATTTTGAAACAAGGATGGCACTGGTTATCTGAACAGGGATTTCCTAGGGAAAAAGGTGTGCTTACAATGGCCTAGAATGTTCTATTCCAGATATGGTTCTATAGATGCTCATGAAACTACTGGGGAAAATGGATTATACAAAATCTTAAAATGCTATGATCAGCAGGTAGCCAATTAGAAAAAAAGTTAAGTTGAACTCTATATCTGTTTGGTTTCTTTCTTTCTTTTCTGGTTTGATTGGTTTTTCTTTGTTTTTGTTTTTTTCCTTTGTTTTGAGACAGGGTCTCACATAAGAGGAGAAAGGGTAGTCTTGAAGTCACTACATAGTTGAGAATGACGTTATGTTCCCAATTCTCCTCCCACCATATCCCAAATATCGAGATTACAGACATTCACTCCCAAGCCCAACCAGACATTTCATATCAAAATAAATTTCAGGTGGGTCAAAAAGTTAAATGTAAAAACATGAAATTCATATAATATCTAGTACCCCAGGAAAACACAGTGTGGGTTCTAGGATAGTTCTCTGATAACACTGTAACTTCTTATAATCTATAGTTGTTTAAAAATAAAGAGCTTTAAAAATGCTAGGTAAAACCTCAAATTATCATTTCATACTATTGGAATGAGAAAGGACTTTCCAACTATAAGAAAACAAGAAGTCATAAATTAAAATATTAACTAGACAAGACCACCTAAAATTAAAATTGTATATATCTAAAGCTAAGTAAATAAAAAAGACAAAAAAATCTATATCTCTAAAAGCTACTTTCTTTACTATATAAAGACTATTGACAAAAAACAAAAGCATCAACTCTATAAGAGAAATAGACAAAAGATACAAATAAATGAGGAAAAAAGGCTATGCAAATGGCTCCAACAAATTGTGTACACACACACACACACACACACACACACACACACCAGTGTGGCAGGTCCAAGTTTTAATTTAAACATTATTTCTGCATATCAGCTTGGCTGAGTCCATAAAGTTTGGTAGCACGTGCTGTTCCAGGTGTGCACAAACCTCTCTGTATTGTGGTGGCAATATCATTGCTGTAACTTCTGTGGAATGAACTGGCAAAACCCAGCAGAATGTGAATGGTCTTTGTGTGTACTTACATTTGTCTGAAGGGCACAGACGTGAGGTTTGTTTGCTATGATAATCGGTAACAGGAGAGAAATGGACACACTCTCTGAGTAGCCACCAATATGAGACTTTAATAAACTGGTACATTCTTACCATGAAATAACATGTCATAAAAAAGAATGGAGTTATAAAAAGTAAGGAACTAAGTCATTTTATCTATGTTGCTATGAAATTATCACTTCATATGAATATACTAAGGCTGGGTACAGGGAACGACTTCCTTGTATGTGCAAAGAGAGTCTCTGGAGAGTAATAAGCAGCTGAGGACATCTGTTACCTATTTAAACAAAGTTAAAGATTAAAATTATAATGCATAATTATTAATGGTGTCCAAATCGCATGGCTACACACATAAGGGAGTGAATTAAGCAGTGATTACCTCAATTGCATATTTACTGAGCACTTGGTAAGGACTTGAAGCCACAGCACACTAAAAACCAGTAAGCTGCTACTGGAGAAGAAGGCTTCATCAGCACAGGGTGAAATCACAACCAGACACCATGGTTTTAAGAAACCTTAGCATAGCTGGAAGGGACAGTAGGTGCCGGTAACTCTAACACTAGAGAGGGGGAGACAAGAGGATCAGGAATTCAAAACCATCTTTGGCTACACTGAAAGTGTAAGTCCAGCCTAAGACACAAGAGACTATCTCAAAACACAAAACTAAACAAACAAAGACAATTTGATATACACCTCAATATACTAAACATGATCTGACAGAACTCTGGTGCTATTTTTCCTTACGGCTCACTCTCTTCCTCATTATACAAGCCCAAAACCCAGCTTGGAATCTTTTTGTTGCTGTTGTTGTTTAAGATAGCATGTCATTTAGTCCAGATTAGCCTTGAATTTGCTATGCAGCTATGGATGACTTCGAACTTCTGATCTTCCTGCTACCGTCTCTCAAGTGCTGAGATTCCAGGCATGCACCGCCACACCCAGCTAGACAGGATTGAGGATTGAACTCAAAGCCTTGTACATGCTGGATAAGCACTCCACCAATAGAATTACATGCCCTCCTTCCTCACCCTGCAGTCTAGACTCTTAAAGTCAGTTATCAAAAGGTATGTGAATGAATGAGTGACAAATTGAACAGATGAAGCAGAGATGGATGCACAGAATGAGCAAATGGTTGATAGCTTGAAAGAATGGGACCTGAAGGGCTGTGATCTGCTCTCATTTTTTTTTTTTTTGATACTAAGAAAATCTGGTACCCTTATGCTTCCATGAACAAATGAGAGAAGCCAAAATACACATGTTTCAGAACCGTGATCATAACCCTTCCACAATTAGATAATTGCCATTGTGGTAGGCAAAACAATGCTCCCTTATAACAGGCATTCATGGCCTAACCCGTGACTATGCTACACGACAAAACAGTCTACCAAGGTAATTAAGGTGACAGGTCTTAAAATAGAGATTAGCCTGGATTGCCATGGTAAGCTCTAGGTAATTACAGAAGCAGTTAAAAAAAAAAACACAAAGTATTGTGCCTGTCAAGGAGCAAATCTTTGCTGCCCTCAAGACTCCAGGCCTGTACTCAAGGACTAGAAAGAGGCATGCATATTATCCTTTTCTGACTGTCCAGGAAATGAGGACTCTTTTATTTTAGCCATATAGAAAGAGATTCCCCCTGCAATGTGACTGACCTCAGAAGTGCTTCCCCAGGAGCTGAAATGGGGGGTGATGAAGATAGTCCATTGGGTAGAGGCACTTGCCCACCAAACATCCCAGGAAGCCACACAAAGGAAGCAGAGAAGTAACTATAAGTGGTCCTCTGACCTAATAACCCATCACAGTATTGCAAGCCATCTCCAGACTGTATTGACCTACACACATGTAGATGTGTGTATTTTTGCATCATACATGAGTCTGTGCACACACACACACACACACACACACACACACACACACACACACAAATAAATGCACAATATTGATAAAATGAGCCCAATAAGCCAATAATTTGATTTGGGCCTTATGAAACATAGCAGAGAAATCAGCCATACCGAACAGGACTTCTGGTACATTAATAAATCTTTGCTGTTTAGATCTACTGTCTTTGTAATGCAATAAAAAATCAATATACTGAATGTTTATAACCTAGCAACCATTTGTTGAGTCTGTTCCATGTGCTAGGCCTTATGACAAGTGTTTGGGATGGAAAACTTGGTGGGTTAGTCTCATCAAACTCACAAGCACATAAGCCCACTGAATTCTATTATGAAGGTCAGTGCAAAAGCTTATAGTGGGGCAAATAGAAGGAGCCTGACAGGCATAGCATCAGACTTTTGACTGTGTCTCCAAACCCTTCCTCTTTTATGACATACTCTTCCATTGGCCTGGATCAATAACCCATCACAGTATTACAAGCCACCTCCAGACTGTATTGAGCCCCAAAGATTCATTCCACCTCAGTGGTATTTTCTCCTACAAGCTCCTTTCTCCTTCCTTACACTTCCATTTACAGTGCCTGGCCCATACTAATCTCTCACCTGGATTGCTCCTATAACTTATTAACCAGACTTCCTGACTTGGCAGCTTTTCATTTTCTTCAATGTCACCAGAGTCATCTAATAAGGATTAAGTGGACTATTGTGTGCCCCGTGTTTCAAAGACAGCCTATAGTTAAAAAAAGAGAGAGAGAGAGAGAGAGAGAGAGAGAGAGAGAGAGAGAGAGAGA
>JADRCD010168838.1:2461-23108 GCA_019843815.1 Montemys delectorum | reverse complement strand
CTCTCTCTCTCTCTCTCTCTCTCTCTCTCTCTCTCTCTCTCTCTCTCCAGGACAGGAACAGAAGCAGGGCAGGAACCTAGAGGCAGGAGCTGATGC
This sequence comes from Montemys delectorum, assembly GCA_019843815.1. Taxonomy (NCBI): domain Eukaryota; kingdom Metazoa; phylum Chordata; class Mammalia; order Rodentia; family Muridae; genus Montemys; species Montemys delectorum. Next base: position 23,012 of record JADRCD010168838.1, on the reverse strand, counting down.
AGGGGCTATGGAGGTGGAGGTGTGCTGTTTACTGGCTGCCAAGACTTTCCCAAACTGTAAGGTTTGTAGAAGAGACTTATCTCTATTCTTTTATGGAACAAATTTGAAAACTGCTATGTGCCGAGCATCCACACTTGACACTAGAGTTATATTAAGATACCCTTCACTCTTTTCAAGGAACATATGCTCTTGTGGGAAGATAGACACATAAGCCAGGATAAATGCACACAGAAGTAAAAGCAGCAGAGGCAGACATTGGAAAGAAAATGAATTACGGTTGTGATGGAGCAGAGGAACTAAGCTTCCAAGTCAGGAAGATGGAGGGCACTGGAGGGGGTGTGCAGACTGAGAGGTCTGGAGGGGGACAAGAACAAAGAACAAAGCCTGGGGCAGGAGTGAACCCTGTCAGGAGAACAGAAGCAAACACAGAGAACACATGGAGAGTAATGTTTGACTCTGAGGTGATGGGAAGACAGGTCATCCTGCTGGGGTGGGAGCAACTCTCATTTCAGTCTCTGAGATGAAAGCGTCAGAAGCTACTCATTTAAAGTGTGCATTTTCCACTTCTTTAAATAAATACACACACCTCCAATTCACCATCTTCAGCATTCCTAAATGCACAAGTCAACACTTTCGCATGGGTTTGCCACCATCACAACCATCTATCTCCAGAACTCTGCCTTGTGCAACCAAAACTCCTGTCATAAGCTTTTAAGCACAATAGTCATGTGATCGAAACCTACGCTTTTAAAAATTAATTTTGTTTCTTGACAGAGAATAGGAACGCAGTAGGATTTGTGGCTTATAGCTCCTGACAGAGCTAACATGAATGCTGCTAATCTGAACGTAGACAACAGATAAGGAGGAGGGGAGGTGGCCGCTAGGTCAGCGGTTCCCAACCTTCTAAGGCTGCAACTGTTATTATATTTCCTCACATGTTATTGACGCCCAACCATAAATTTATTTCATTGCTATTTAATAAGTGTAATTTTATGAATCATAATGTTGATATTTCTGATGGTCTTAGGTGACCCTTGTGAAAGGGTCATTTGACCCCCAAAGGGATTGCGCCCCACAGGTTGAAAACCTCTGCTCTAGGTACCCAGTGACATGTAACAAGTTAGTATAAACATAATGTTTACAATAAAAGCATTAGTCAGGTTTGGTGACTCAGGCATTTAATACCAAACAGTGGGAAGCAGGGACAGGAGGACCTGGGGCCTGAGGTCAATCTAAGCTCATACAAGATTCTATCCCACCTCAAAAAGAAACGCAAACTTAAGTAAATTTTTTTTCTTAGTGAACAAGGATGATAGAAAAGAAAGGTACTTTCAAATCATACGGAGAGTAGAAGGGTCTGGGTGGAGTGGGAACAGAGGGATGGAGTTAAGGGAAGAGCCAGGGCAGTCACCAAAACAAACTTTTTATTGAAAATAAAAGCTCCCAGGGACCCAACCACCAATCAAGGACTATACAGGGTGGGACTGAATGTTCTGGCAGCATGTGTATAGTAGAGGATTGCAAATTTGATCATCAGTAGGAGGAAAGGACCTCGGCCTTGTGAAGGTTCTGTGCCCCAGTGTAGGGGAATGCCAGGGCCAATAAGTGGGAGAGGGTGGGGTGGCAGGCATGGGGAGGGGGGAGGCAAAAGAAGTTTGTTCTTGTTGTTTTTGTTTGTTTGTTTGTTTGTTTTTTGGAGGGGAACCTGGGAAAGGGAAAATTTACATGTAAATAAAGAAATTATCTAAAAAAAAAAAAAAAGAAAAAAGAAAATGTCACAAGAACATTTGCTGTTTGGCAAACAAGGTTTTAAAATTAAACTCCTCTCCATTGTGAACGAATAAGAGTTCTCTCTCTCTCTCTCTCTCTCTCTCTCTCTCTCTCTCTCTCTCTCTCTCAGCGCGCGCGCACACACACACACACACACACACACACACACACTAAAACTATCATGATGCAAGATCGGTTGTCCCAGACCTGGGTAAGGTTGATGTGCATGGCTTATGCCTAATTGCAACATTAACATTAAAGCTAATCCTTTCAGAGTCAGCTAGGTTTTGCTCAGCATTTAACATATTATTTCCCAACTTTTAAGTCCGTAATGTAATGTAGTGTAATGGGGCACCATCTCAGAGATTAGATTATGCACAAATCCTATGTTTCCTAGGGTTTCTGGGCTTTCTAAAGCCCAATGTCAAATTTCAGAGACTCTACACTACTTACTGCTAAGAGTTTTAGACCAAATTAACCCAGCTCCACAGCATTTGGAGAAATACTTTCAAAGAGTTTACCTTTGTTGGCATCCATTAGAAAATTATCACTTCATCAATGCACATGAGTGAATTGACTAATAATCACTATTAATTTGAAGAATATCTTTGTATTTTCAGCAAAACTGATCAATCATCTAAAAGCAAGTCAAGATTCTCTTTATGTGACCCTACTTGACAAATGTCAGTTTTCTGGGGAGCGGGGAGGATACTGCCTTACAATTTCTGCTTTAAAACAACCAAAACCCAAACCATCAGAGCTGAGGTTACTTTTTCAAATGAGTTCCCATTTAGTGCTCCACTTACCACAAGCACATGACCTAAATTGACCTTCCTTCTGGGCTGGGGTCATAGTGTAATTATAAACATAAACATTCCTTTCTTTCCTTCCTTCTTTCTTCCCTCTTTCTTTCTTTCTTTCTTTCTCTCTCTCTCTTTTTGAAAAGAGTAGAATGTGCAATCTCTACTCTTACCATTTCATAAGTTATTAACTATATCCCTCACCACTTTTCCCCCAGACATCAGAAAACAGACTTTCAGGTATATGTAGCAAGCAACAGGATACGCATTTTTTTCAGAGTATTTGTATTCTAGACCAAGGTCTGCCACTCACCACTCAGGAGACCTTGGAAAAATGACTTATATTTCTTGGAGCCATAGACTCTTGGTTTCCAGAATTAAGATAACAGGAAGTTCTTGCTTAGCATTTGCAAGTCCTGATTAGATTCCCCAGGGCTGCATAAACACGGTGTGGTGGCACAAGTCATATTTGGGTACATAGAGATTTTGAAGATAGCCTGAATTAACAAGAGACTCTATCTCAAAAAACAATAGCCAACAAACAAAAATAAAAGCAAGAAATGAACAGCCAACATCCATGTGCCTGCTATGAATGAATTAGTCAACAATTCACCCTTGTTCTCTCTGTCTGCTGGTAAAAATAGGGGAAAACCAGCACTGAAGTCTGGCAGGTATTTTAGGGAACAGTAGTTAACACTATCAAGCCTCCCCCTTACCAATCTCACAAATACAACTCCAACAAGACACTCAAGACAGCCACTCCAAAGGGACAACCCGAAGTACTACAGCCAGAGATCATTGAGAGGAAGAACATGGCCAGATGAGGAACAGTCTCTGGCTTGGATTAGAGACTTTTAATCTTCCGTGCTAAAACTGCATATTTTCCTTTAACACTTTCAGCTGTCATTCATTTGAGCCTCAGGACTAAGTGTAGGACTTCACAGCCTTAGCTGCCATGCTTTGACCTGTAAACTGATGGAAGCCTTGCCCAGCCTTGTCCACATCCCACTGTAAAGTTTGTAGGAGTAGTAAATGTTACCTGCAGCCCAGAGTGGAGCTGGGAAATTTAAGAACTGCAAAACACTTAGTGTAAAGGAACATTCAAAGTCAGGATAGCAGAGAAAAACTGAGGGTAAGCTGGAAAAGCCTTTAGGCTCCATTCTGAAGGTGACTCTTCTCCTAGCTTGCCAATTAGATCTGTGGCCTTGGGAGTCAGGCAGCTGTGAGCCGCCCCAATGTAGGTACTAGGAACCAAACTCCTGTCCTCTCCAAGAACAGCAGATGCTCTGTACCACTGCTCCATCTCTCCAGCCACTTTTTGACAGTTAAATGAGATTAAAGCAGGGCCAGAGAGATGGCTCAGTGGTTAAGAGCATTGACTCCTCTTCCAGAGGTCCCAAGTTCAATTTCCAGCAACCACATGGTAGCTCACAACTATCTGTAATGGGATCCCATGCCCTCTTCTAGTGTATCTGAAAATAGCTACAGTGTGCTCACATAAATAAGTCTTTAAAATAAATAAGATTAAAGTATGTATAGAACACTTAGCGCAGAACCTGACAGGTAGCCAGTACTCAGTAAGTGTTATTGCAACACATACTTTCTTCTTCTTCTTTTATAAAGTGGATTTTGTTCATTAACCTGTTAATGCATTAGAAAGAATGGCTAATCCTTCCATGATATTGGGGACTAGAGTAAGCGACATTCCACCCATGCAGCTTGTCAGATTAACAGCACTAAGAAAGCTATCAGGTGGCATACAACTTGATCCTGCTAGAGTGTGTGATTTTGTTTTCCACTCTCATGTAGAAGACCACTTATGGCAGGTAGAAACCAACTCTAAGGTCTACATATTGGCTCACATTATTAAAGGTGAATTTAGAAGTCCTATGGATGCCAAAAGTCCAATTATGAACAAGAAGTACAAGTTGATCACATAGCATCATCAGGGGAATGTTATTCAATGAAAAGGAAGATCTGCCTGCGTGCTGGTGAGTTCCAGTGGCAAAGGTTCCCCTGTCTTTATTGCTACAGGCCATCCAGAATTAACAGTTCTCACCACTTCCTACAGTATGGCAGAAGTAACTGCAGAGAGAAGCAATTTAACAGCTTCTGGATGATGATGATGGTGATGATGATGATGGTGATGATGATGATGATGATGATGATGATGATGATGATGATGATGATGATTTTAGCTGTCAGGTGGAACTACATTGCATTTTGTATATAACATAAATATTTTCTTTCTCATGAACTATGCAAACATGTACCATTTCCCTACTTTTTCGAAGCCTATCTAAGACCTCCCTTGAGGATGAACCCATCAATAATATTTTTCTGGTTTTAGTCATACCAAGACCTTATTTTTTCCAATTTCCAGTTTTCATGTTTATCTGAATCAAAAATACTGTAATAAAGGCACTGCTTGTAAGGCAAGCACAGGATATTAGCTTTCAGTTCAGGCTTTTCTTTCTTTTCTTTTCTTTTTTTCTTTCTTTCTATTTTTTTTTTTTTTTTTTGGTTTGGGTTGTTTTGGTTTGGTTTTACAATTTTCTTTTCTGGTCTTCTACAGTTTTCCCGAATACTTTTTCAGGGGCTTGTTTTCCTGGGAATTTCCCAAAGAATTCAATTTGCCTTCCACAGAAACAATAACACTCTTTCCTGCTGAACTTATGCTTTATCAGTTCACACACTTACTTACATTATCTATTGCACGTGAAACTGGAACTAGAGGGTTTACAATAAACACATACTCCTGTTGAGCAAACAGCACAGCACGGATGGGAACACGTGACTGGGAGCCGCCGTTCTCTGTCTTTGGGTACTGCCCAGTGTGTGTATGGTGACATGAGGCCTGCAGGTTCTCAATATGCTAGATTCTCAATATTCTCAGACATGCTAGATTCTCACTAGAACTGCATCGCTGAGTTGTAGGGCTATGAGACTTTCCTTCCCACAATCCCTCGCGCCCGTCCTTTCCAACTTGGGCTCCCTTTGGCGTTTAGATGGCTCCAGCAAAGAAGGGTGGTGAGAAAAAAAAAAAAAAGGGCCGTTCTGCCATCAACGAACGAGGTGGTGACTCAAAAATACACCAGCAACATTCACAAGCACATTCCTGGAGTGGGCTTCAGGAAGAGTGTTCCTAGAGCACTCAAAGAAATCCGGAAATTTGGTATAAAGGAGATGGGGACTCCAGATGTGCACATTGTCACAATAAAGCTCAATAAAGCCATCTAGGCCAAGTACAGATATCCGGAAAACATAACAAGGATGTAACTTACACGCCTGTTAACACATTCAAAAATCTACAGATGGTCAGTGTGGGTGAGAGCTTACCCGCTGAATGTCAAATAAAGGAACTCACACACACACACACACACACACACACACACACACACACAAACCCTGCACTGGGAGGGTGGGAAACCACGAGCAAATTGCCAATATCCAACCATTTTTTAACTATGCAAATGGCAACTATACATGAACAGCATATTTTTTTTAAAGACACCAACTGTATTTAATGATAAACGGTTTACCTAGCCCTCATAGTTTCTCTTCCTTTGAAAATAAACATTGGCTCTGGCACCTTGATTTAAAACATTCTATCTACATAAGGGTAGGAACTCACCCCATGCTCCCAAATAACAAGCACTCAGACTCAAGATTCCTAAGAACATCAGTCAATCCTGCCTTCTTTCTTCCCATTACAGTCACATTTGCTAGACAGAGCTTCAGGTAGGAGGATGAAGGATGATGTCACCCTCATGCGATAACTAGATGATAGTTAAGCAGCAAGATTTGCATACGTAGTGAACACTGCTGGCAGCTGGTGTGCTTCCGACATAAATCTCTTTGAGCCAGGAATCCTACCCTCTATTGTCTACCTAAACAGGCACAGAAAACAGGTAAGAGGAGAGCAGGGAAGCTCCTGGCCAGGCCAAAGGAAGGTCGCCCTTAAGGAAGAAGCACCCTCTCTCTCAGATCTGTGCTATTACCTCATTCAATCCTGAAAACACCACACAGCTCACAATGGCGTCTGAGATAGGGAAGAAGAGGCAGACTGGAGACCGCTCTGGGCATCTGAAGCCACGCCATAGCCAGATCACACATTCCTGCCGTTGACCCTAAAGTCTACACTGGATTTATTATTAAGATTGCCCTATTCCTCCCCAAAGTGAGAGCACCATCTCCCCATAACAGCTCCATGTCAACCACAGGGTTGGTATGCAGGGTGGGGAAAGCTTGGCAGTGTAGACCTTGGGTTTGAACCTCTGCTGGCTGTTTCACCTAGTGTGACAGCAGCTTCCTGCTTTCCCCTTCACTGTGCCCATGTGCAAGACAAGGACCCCGAAAAGACCTTGCTGATTTGTGAGAGAACGAACACAAAGTGCCCTCTACAGCTAGTACTGATGCCTGAAAAACAACCAAACTCTCTGTCTCATCACTGCCGATAGAGATTTCTCAGTTAAATGCAGATTTGAGCATCCTGTAAGCACTGAGGTACAAAGGATGCTCATGCCCTCTATTTTTTTAATCCTGAAATTGACAGGCAAGCAGAGAATATAAACAATGAAGGTAGCTGCCCTTTCCAAATCAGATAGTGAGATGAGACAGAACCTGTATAGGAGAGGTTCACAACGCTGAAGTGTCAGACACCAGCAGGTTGCGTTACAAACACAATCATCACAGGTCCCTCACCTGCTTCCAGGGACCCCTCCACCCCTGACTGCAGAATAAAAGAAAAAATCTTCAGTAGGTAAAAGCAAGGCTCTCAGTAAACCTCTCCCCTGCTTTCCAGGCAACTTTATCTCATGCCATCTTATATAGTTATGCAAACATATTTTCAGTGGAGGATATTAAAAAAGACATCCCATATCAACCTCTAGACTACACACACACACACACACACACACAGAGAGAGAGAGAGAGAGAGAGAGAGAGAGAGAGAGAGAGAGAGAGAGAGGCATAAACACAGGCACACACACACACACAAAGACACAGTCACACACAGAGAGACAGTCTCTCACACACACAGAGAGAAAGAAAGAGAGCCGTGTGCATGTGTGTAACACACACACACACACACACACACACACACACACACACACTTTCCAACTCTTAGATCTTCTCCTCTGCACTTTCTTTCCCTGGATTTCATGTCCCAGCCATCATCCTGTTTCTCAGTTGCCCAACGTTCTTCTCTGAGCTCCAGAGAGTCCCTTAGTCTGTCTCTGTGTTTACTTGCCCCACTCATCTTTGTATGACAGTAGTTCAGTACATTGTCCCACTAACCCACACAACCTTGGACAGGCTTCAAGCCTGCCCTGCCCACTCTGCCTGACATGAAGCTGACAGTCAAATGCTTTCTCAGGCCACAACTTGTAAGCCTTTGTCTGGGATTGGCACTATGCCTTTCATTAAAAGGAAAGAACCCGTGTTGTGTTATTTATGATTGTGTTACTTATTGCTTTTCCAGACCTGGAAAACTTGTTGAGTTACATGGAAATAGGTTTCTTTCTTATTAATATTTTAAGGTAACAAACGAGTACTGGGGGATGCTCAGTGGGTAAAGCTCTTGTTGCGCAGATGCGAGGACCTGAGTTTTGGTTCCCAGAACTCATGTAAAAGCTGTATTCATTCTTCACTCTTGCAGCTTCTCCCCTTCTGATTTGATGTCACATATGCTCCAGTACCTCTGCTTCTGTCTCTTCTCCTTCCAAAGTCCTTCCCCTCCCCTGCTAATGGTCTTTATGATGCTAATCAACACACATATCTATATAAGTATCTTGGTGGATGCTGATTTGGAGTTCTGGGGTATATACCCAGGTACATCTGAATCTTATGATAGTTTCTATTTTAGATGTTTAAGGGTCCCCTACACTGACACCCATAGTAGGTATACCAGTTTTTACATTTCCCCCAACCAGAGCACACATAATACATCCTTACAGGCATTTGCTGTTCTCTGTGGAAACATTCATTTGAATAATATGTAAGAACTGCATGTGACAGTTGGCCTCCTGCTGTCATTTATAAAAAGGGTACCTTTTCCTAACTCCAGTGTGTTGCTATGTGCTTTTAATCACTCTACATCAGTTATGAAGCATAGTTGGAAATGTCACTGGTTTGGTTTTTTTGTTTGTTTGTTTGTTTGTTTGTTTTTTGGTTTTTCGAGACAGGGTTTCTCTGTGTAGCCCTGGCTGTCCTGGAACTCACTCTGTAGACCAGGCTGGCCTCGAACTCAGAAGTCCACCTGCCTCTGCCTAATTTCAATGTTTTAGAAGACCAAAAAAAGTTTTCTTGAAAAGGGCCTCAGGTAGCCCAGGCTGAGCCCAGGCTTACCATAGGTAGCTCAGGCTCACCGTAGGTAGCCCAGGCTGAGCCCAATCTCACCATCTAGCTAAGGATGACCTTATACTTTTGATCCACCTGCCTCCACCTCCCAAAATTTGGGGGTACATATATGCATCACCATAGCTCTCTTTAGGCGACCTATCTTTTATCTGCCAAATTTCCCATAAACTCTGAGTGTTCGAGGCTGAGTGATTCATAAAAAGACATGTGAGAAATACTTCTCTCTAAAGATCTGCTTATAGTATAATCTATAATATATGATATGAATCATTAAAGTCCAAGTTGTTTCTACCATATCTATGGTGGCTCTAAATAGCTTCCTTCCCTGCCTTGAAATTGATGCTTGCACAAGAGGTACATCATAGAGAATAAACGATTTATTGAGGAAAAATCCTACTTCTTGACTGCTCAATATCTTGTCCTCTTATCCCATCACCTCAAATCTTACCGTGTGCAGCCAACTCTTTGCTGGCCTTGCCTCTCCAGCTTAGTTCAGACACACAGGCTTGGTGAAAGGAGTCCTGCTTGTCCCAAGTGCACCCTCCTCCAGTGTCATATGTAATGACAGGATAAGACATTCTACCACTAAATATAGTCACTGCCTCATCTGTTCACTAATATTTTATGCACTTTTATGTATGTGCCACATTTCCAAAGGGTTATTTTGAGAAAACTTATTGTTGTTTCCTATTTTGTTTTGAGATTCACACCTTCCATAAAATTTGGCTCCTGTATCACACCTGGAGATGCAATGATTAATCGGGACGACTAAGCACCTCAGCGTGGCAATACACTCAGCAGAGATTTTCCTCCCTCCCATTTGCACTGTCTGCCAGCTCCCCCAAGCCTACCAATGCAAACTTAAGAACATCCTATAAAGCTGGCTTAATTTCTACTGCCATCAAGCCTACTGCACCTGTTCTACCTTAGTTCATGTTGCACTTTATTCTAAGAATATCTATTAAGTAGCCACTAGACAGACCGCCTGATAGTGTAATATTTTAAGTTGATCATGATCTCCTGGGAGAAAGCAAACACTAAAGAAGATAAGCAATAGTTGAGATGTGTATTGGTCAAGGATGGGGCTCAGTTGGTAGGATGCTTATCTAGCATGCATAAAGCCTCAGGTTCCCCTTCCAGCACTGAATAATACTGGAAGTAGTGGCACATGCTTATAATCACAGCAATTCAGAGGTAGAGGCGGAAGGATCTGAAGTTCAAGGTCATCCTCGGCTACACAGAGAGCTCAAAGCCAGCCTGGAATCCATGAGACCTTGTTTCAAAATAAATAAAAGGAAAGAGAAACGTGGGTATGATGAGTGATAAATTTGTGTTCGAATTGAGAAAGAGGAGGTCTGGTGAAGATGAGTGCAGGCTGAGACTGATGAAGGCAAGTGAGAGCAAGAAAACTGCATACATCTATGATTGAGATTAGGGAGTGGTAGCAGGAGGCGGGATGGCTGAGTTTTTGCACCTTGGTGACTAGGTTAGTGGTGGCAGAAATCATCTTTTACGGGGGGCTTTGGGAAGACATGGAGCACGTAAAAGGAGTATTATAATGTCTCCTCAAAGATATTAGACTAAATGAATACACGGGGCCACTGGATTTTAATTGAAATTAAGTAGACTTGAAAAATGAGGTTTTAGGACATCAATCTGTCAATCTAATTTTCTATCTTTTAAAGATATCTATCTTCTAACAGGCCGGGCGTGTGGCTCAGCCCAAGAGTAAAAACTTAACATGTGCAAAGCCCACTGTAGTTCACACCCAGTAGCAGTGAGACAAGCAGAAGGATCAAGAGACTGATAGCAGCTTTAGCTGCTACAGCAAAATAAGAAGGAAAGGGGACCAGAAATTGAGAGTCCCGAGGAGTCTGATGCTTGAACTTGTATAGCGCTTAGTGACAGCAAGAACCACGAAAGGAGCTATGGGTTCATCAGACTAGCAGAGTGGCCAAGAGGAGCTGGCTGGCTGGAGGCCAAGCCCCAAACTGAAAACAATATCTACTTAACAGGTTTCTCGAGGACTGACAGGGATAAGCACTCAGCGCCAGGCACAGCGCACAGGATAAGCATCTACTATAGGGGAAGGGATTTTTTAACCTAGTCCTCAATGACCTTGGGGAGAACTGTTTCTCCCTGAGCAAAAACTGCAAATTGTAAACGACAAGCGCAAAGGGCATTCACTAAAGAGGATGAGTTTTATACAAGAAACACAAAACAGGAGTAGAAGGAAGAAAGGATGACCCGGGAGCTCCGAGCTGAGCGAAAAAGCTCAGGGGCTGCTTCAGGGACAGGAAAGAGTTCAGTAGGCAATCGCTGGTCTCTGAAACTATTGCTCGGCGAGAGTGGGACTTAAGTGCCTTGATGCATCTGAAGCTGGGTGCACAGCCAGCCAGACTGCTCCCGCCCCGAGTTCCTCAGTTAGTCCCCAAAGGCTCTCCTCTGCTTTCGACAAGTTTGAATCGACAAGTTTCAATCGCCGAGGACTGATAAGAGGGAAAGGCCCACTTCACCCCGCACGACACCTAGGCGATAAACGACAGGCTTTGCTTCTCCGTCTCCAGAACGACCTGTTCCACAGCCGTGGACTCATCCTCCCTCCCTGGCCCGCAGCAGCCACCGGGACAGGATGCTGTTCCCGGAGCCAAAGAGACAGCGCCCCGAGTTCCCGCGGGCGGGCGGGACGCACCCAGAAGCAGGAAGAAGGGATCTCTGGTTTGTGGAGAGGAGTCTGGGAAGCCAGGTCCGGGAGCCGGGAAAGTGACCTCCGCGGTCCAAGGTCGAGCAAGACCTTCCCTCCTTGAGTCTCTCCCTCTGCACCTCAGCACCCCATGCCCCAGGGGTCCCGATCTTCCCTAGGGGTGAAGGGCGCCAAGGCTCGGGGAGGCGCAGGTGAGCGCGGCGCGCCCGATCGGAGAGCAGCCTTGCGAGGAGGGAGGCCCTGCCCAGCCCCACGCCGCTCCCTTTCCCGTGCGACCCCCGGGGGCTTGGCCCCTTCGGCTCGCGCATCCTTCCCCCGCAGCCCTCCGCGCCACCCCCAAAGCATCGCCCAGTCTGCTGGGGCCCGCAGCCCCGCACTCACCGCGCCGGGAGGCGAGCAGCGCGCGCGGGAGCCGAGGGCGGCGGCGGGCGGTGTGAGCGCGGCTCTCACAGCGGCCCCTGCTGCCCGAAGCTGCCGACCAGGCTGCGAGGGGCGGAGGCGGTGGGGTGGCACCTGCCGCCTCTCTCAGCCCCGCGCGTCACCCGGGACCGCCCCCCGGCCCGCCTGCCCGCCGCCGCCAGGTGCCGCCGAGGGGTGCGGTGTCCTGCCAGCCTCTCCCGCTGCCACCCTCGCCGCGGGTAGAGCCTGGCCCCGGGCGACTCGGTGCGGTGGGGGGCCTGTTCCCGTCCGCTCTACTAGTGCCCTTTCTTTCTGAGCGTGAATACTCTCATCTGGGTTCATCCATATGCTTAACCAAACTACTGTGGAAATTGTCGTCCTGCTTGACTCTGATGGATTACCGGACGGGAGAGGGCGCGGCTGGAGGAGAGAAGGGAGGAAGGAGAAATAGGTCTCTAAAATGGAGACCAGACTAGCAAAGATGCCCAAACCAGATTTTGGCAGCTCAAATCCCTTTATATTAAGAAATAAATTGTTGCAAAATTGGTGGCGCGGAGAAGCTTTTAGTGCAATGAAGAACAGACTATATGTAACTTTTTTCGTGGTAATCAGAACTGGCACAAGGAACAGAGTCTAGCAAACCCCTGTCTCTTCAATAATTGTTGGATTGGAAGTGCTGAGCTGGATGAATATAGACCTGTGCGTGTACCCTGGACTTTTTTCTTTTTTAATGAGCTAGTCCTGGGTTTAGTTATGATCATAGGAAACACTGTAAAGATTTCTAATTAAGCATAATAGCAGGAAGGTAAAATGTAAGTCTAGAGGTACCTGCTTCTATAGCAAAACCAAAAACTAGGATTGATCTTTCAACTAGAACATCCCCCATCCTCCATCCCCCTCCCATCCCCAAAACTACAATCCTGAGAGTTTGCCTTCCCTGTGCGATTGCCTCACCATGTGGGCTGTGCTCGCGCTGGAGTTCCTAACCTAGAATCAGGATAGGAAGGGACTCTCAACAAGTAGGGACGGTGGATAGGGAAAGCAAAAACAATCAAGCAAGCCAGCCTTCCATGACCCAACCCTAGAACATTGAAAAAAAGGTTTCAGTGTTTAACATAAAGCACTGGGCACTCCTACTGGGTAGTCAACGAGAGAACAACTCCCAAAGAACAGAAGTTCAAATGCAAGTTAAGAAGCTGAAGATTTCTCCTACTGGAGATGTAACTCCAGTGGTAGAGCAGCGCTTGCCCAGCATGTGCAAGGCCCTGAGCTCAGTGCTCTCCATTAATAAACAAACAAACAAATGAATCCTTGTTTACGCTCTTCTTTCATGTTACAAATAAGTCGCTTGGTAGAACTGGATACACCTTAAGAATTAGAGACAATTGTCACACGTCTGTCACTGTTTTTAATCTGTAAAAAAAAATTTCAAATGAGCAAGAGCCTAATTAGATCCACTTAATTAGATTCAAGACCTATTTAATGCTGTTATCCCCTCCCCTCCCCAGGATCTAAAGATTCAGCAGACAACAAAAACAAACTAAAAATGTTCTCTCTTTTCAGGGAGCAAACCTTCATTCTAGCCAGAGCTTACACTAAAGTTAATGCATAACCAGGTCCGAAAAAAAAAAAAAATGTGTTCAAGTCCTGACAAGTGCCACGGGAAAGGGAGGGGTATGGGGATTTTTGAGGGGGGAGGGGAAGCTGCATTGTTGAAGGCCTCAGTGAGCCTCAGTGAAAGGAGGCTTTTGTGTCTTGTGTTTTTGAGACTGACTATGCAGCAGAGGCTGGGAAAAAAACCTCTGACATTAACCCAGGCCTTATACCAAAATTATATCCCTCCTGTCCTGGATCCCCAGTGCTGAAATGGCAGGCTAAGAGGAAGTCTGAGTCGAGATTTTTAAAGTGGTAAAGCGGTGTGTCTAGCTGGGTAAAAAGCACTCCAGGCAACAGGAACAGTAGCTAAGCTGAAGGCATAGGCACAGATGGGAGGGAGGCCACAGTTCCAGAAGACCTAGGAGGCTGGAGGAGCTGGACTGGAACAGGGAAGGCAACACTAACTGCTAGTGAAGTCCCAAGGATCAGTTCTGAAGAGTGGCGCCTGCTGGCCCTCTCAGTTTAAAACCTTTTCTTTCCTTCTTTCTTTTTTTAAAAAGATTTTATTTACTTATTTATTTTATATACATGATGAGTCCACTGTAGCTGTCTTCGGACACACCAGAAGAGGATATCTGATCCCATTATCGATGGTTGTGAGCCACTATGTAGTTGCTGGGAACTGAACTCAGGACCTCTGGAAAAGCAATCAGCACTTTTAATTGCTGAGCCATCTCTCCAGCCCCCAAACCTTTTCTTTTTTCTTTTTTTCTTTCCTTCCCTCTTCCTTTTCTTTTGTCTTTCGTCTTTTTTGAGGCAAAGTCTGATTATAAAGTCTAGGCTGCCCTCAAACTTTCAATTCTCCTGCCTCAGCCTCCTAAGTACAGGGATTATAGGCCTTTTTCCAGCCTGGCATTTTAAAGTAAGCATTCTAACAACATTACTGAGACCAGAATAGGGGATGGGGAGGGACAGCAGAGACAAGCAAGGAAACAATTAAGAGCCTCTTGCACAATCCAGATAAGATAAAGTGGAATCGTGAGGAGTTGGTCGAAGTGAAAAGGTCAGGCTTTAAAATACACTCTGGTAGCCGGGCAGTGGTGGCACATGCCTTTAGTCCCAGCACTTGGGAGGCAGAGGCAGGTGGATTTCTGAGTTCGAGGCTAGCCTGGTCTACAGAGTGAGTTCCAGGACACCCAGGGCTACACAGAGAAACCCTGTCTTAAAAAACCACACACACACACACACACACACACACACACACACACACACACAAAAAAAAAAAAAATCAGATGATTTTGGGGGCTGGGGAGATGGCTCAGCGGTTAAGAGCACTGACTGCTCTTCCAAAGGTCCTGAGTTCAATTCCCAGCAACCACATAGTGGCTCACAACCACCCGTAATGAGATCTGACGCCCTCTTATGGAGTGTCTAAAGACAGCTACAATGTAGTTATATATAATAAATAAATCTTTAAAAAAAATACACTCTGGCATTCAGAGGCAGAGTCTGGTGGATCTCTATGAGTTCAAGGCAAGCCTGGCTTACATAGGGAGCTCCAGGTCAGCCACACCTTGTCTCATCTCCCAACCTCCAATACATCCTGATGTTAGTGCCAACCCTATTCCCAAAGTTCTGATGTGAGAGATAAGAGAGGGTGTGTTCAAAAAAATGACTTCAAAGCATTTTCCATAAGCAATTGCAAAGAACATGTTGCTTGTATAAAGAGGAAGACAGAGAAAAAAGTAGGGCAAAGGGCAGAACTTGTTCGAGGGCTTGTTTAAACTGAGGGAAGCCACAAGGTTTTCATAACGGGCATATCAGGCATGCAGTTGGTTTTCTCAATCTGCAGACTGAGGGAGGGACTTGGCTGGAAATACAAATTTAGGACTTATCAGCCTCTTGATATTTTTAAAGATGGCTAAGAGCATCAAGAAATGAGAAAAGAGACAAGGAGGTTTGCAGACAGGCTTCTGGGGCACTAGAGTGGTGAGTGGTTAGGGAATGGGAATGGATAGCTAGCTTAGAGGAAAATCCTCCCATCCATGTGTCCTGGAAGGTAGCTCTGTTAGGAATGCCATAGTAACGGTGTACAACAAATCACTCCCTAGCACAATAACTAGATTTGCCTTTGTCTTCATGGCCACCAATCTGTAGGTAGGTTTAGTAGGCAAGCTGGTCTTGCCTCAACTGATGGCCTCTGGAAGATGCAGCAGCTGGTTTGAGACCTCATAGCACACCACTGAAGTCCAAATGGCATTTCAAAACTTATGAGTAGGCTGAAGGTCCCTGCCACATCAAGCTGGCTAACATTCCATGGCCTTGAAGCCATCAGATATTCAGGTCCAACATCACTGCCCTATAAAAATATGAAGCCAACTGTGGAAGGTGATGAAAACGAATGCTTGCTAAGGAGTAACACAGATTCTTATCACAGTAGGAGAAGAACATGTTACAACATGGAGCTAGTGAATGCAAAGCACAAGAAGGGACAGTGGATTTAACAATATGGAAGGCATCCACTGAACTTGACAAAGATGGCTTTAGTTAAATGGACAGGGTGAAACTCTAGCCAGAGTGGATTCCAAGAGTTGATGGGAAGAGAGCAATTGCAGAAGAGAGCTTTAGGCTGTTTGCTATGTAGTTTGCTATGGAGTCAGGAAGGGATCCAAGGAGATCAGAGTGAAGCACAGCATTGTCAGCTATGCAGATGCTCTGTTGTACATACATACTAAAAGGAAGGAAGGAAAAAAGGAAGGAAGGGAGGGAGGGAGGAAGGAAGGGAGGAAGGAAGGAAAGGGAAACGGAGGGAGGGAGGGAAGGAGAGAGGAAGGGATGAAGGGAGGAAGGGAGGAAGGGAGGGAAGGAGGAAGGGAGGAAGGAAGGGAGGAAGGAAGGGAGGAAGGGAGAAAGGAAGGAAGGAAGGAAGGAACAAACAAACTAAGGAAGGGAGCCAGGGAGGAAGGAAGGGAGCCAGGGAGGAAGGAAGGGAAGGAGGGAGGGAGGGAGAAAGGCAGGCAACAGCTAGAGCTCTAGCCTATCTTGATTCCTTTTATTCCAAAAAGGAATTCAGAAACAACAGTGGGCCATTCCTGTAGTTTTGCTACATATGCCTCAATATATACTGTAATGTTTCATGTAAGTATAAAATAAATAACATTTATACCAGACCACATATATTATCCCAAAACTTTGTTCTTTAGTCAATTTGCATTTTATTTTATTTTTTAGATTTATTTTTAGTGAGTGTGTGTGTGTGTGTGTGTGTGTGTGTGTGTGTACTGTGCATGCATGACCCTAGTGTGGAGGTCAGAGGGCATCTTGTAGGAGTCAGCTCTCTCTATCCAGCAGCAGCAAGCACCTTTCCTATGGAGCCCATCTTACCAGTCTCAACCAAGCCTTGCCAATGACTTATTAATGTAGATGCATGTAATTTTTTACTCATTTAATTACTACAGTTCGTGGTATTGAACAGCTAAGCCTTTGTACATTTGCCTGATGATGAACAAAATTAAGTTATAACAAACTACTGTAGGCTATATAGTTTAAATAAGTGGCATTTTCTTACAGTTATACAGTCAATTCCAAGGTCAGGTTCAGTTCACAGCTTGCAGGTGACTATCTTCTTGGGAGTGTGTTTAGGAAGGGATTAGGGACACCCTCATTCTGATGTCTCTCCTACAACTACTCTCTAAATGTAATCACTCTGGGACAATGACTCCCAAAAGATTTCATCTGAACTCCACAAGAATGTGATGGCAGGGGTGTGCACACACCCCACAAATAAATACATTTAAAAGCTAAACATGAAAATGGATCATTTTGAAAGGCCCACCTCCAAATACCATCAGTTCTAAGCTCAGGGAAAACAGTAGCATTTAGTCCACAGTGCTTAATGTTTTATTCTCCTAATTAGTGTCCAATTACATATTTATTACAATATGTAATAACTCAGTTTGCCCCCTAGCCCTTGCCAACCTGTGGCATTCTTAGATCATATATAACATCTAATCATGGCAATACAATAGAGACATCCTTTTGCACTCTTATTTCCACTGTCGGGTGTGCAGTACTAAACCTGTATTGCTGAACTATCTCATGACCTCAGACCTTACATTTTACCAGTACAACAGATGTGAGGTGCTCTCTCACCATGGCTTTAATGCACATGTTCAGTAATACTCACTTTACATTCTAAAATTGATATTCAATGCTCTGGATCATTTAAGAATTATCCTTATTTTTAAACAAGTACTCAGTCCAATACAAAAGTATATGGAGCTGGGCAGTAGACTTAGCCAGTGCAGGTGTGCACCACCACCAAGCCTGATGACCTTCTGTATTCACAGGATGAAGGAGAGAAGAGACTTCTGAAAGGTGTCCTCTTATGTCCACACTGGCATGCACACACTCAGGCAAAACACATATGCACATGATATAAAAAAAAAAGTCTAGGCCAGGCAGTGGTGGCACATGCCTTTAATCCCAGAACTTGGGAGGCAGAGACAGGCAGATTTCTGAGTTCAAGGCCAGCCTGGTCTACAGAGTGAGTTCCAGGACAGCCAGGGATATACAGAGAAACCCTGTGTCAAAAAAAAAAAAAAAAAAAAAAAGTCTAATCATCTAGTGTTATACACACACCACACCACACATTATAATTTTGAATCTTGTTGATGGACATAGTAAAGAACCTCCTGCCTCCTTTGTCCCATCTAAGTTGTTCTGATAGACTTCCAGAGATATTTTGTAACTCATATAAAAGACAACACAAGCATTTATTTATTTGTTTGCCTATTTATTTTTATTTTTATTTTTATTTTTATTTAACAAAAATACTGGAAAAACTTCACATATTACTGCATCCCACCTTTTTCCTTAATAAACAGTATGTCTTGAGGTTACTTCCATAAAAACTCTATTTATTTAGGTTCTATATCGCCACCGTATGACTCATTCATGATTTATTTAACTAGTTCCTTGATGTTAAAAACAATAGTAAACATATAGACTAACACATTCCATCTCCCCACCAACACACAAAAAAGGCAAGTTACCCTCAGCTTACAGAGCCATTGGGGCTCAGGGAGATTTATTAACTTGCCCTAGGACACAGTGTCATGATGTGTTAGAGTTGAGATTTAAAAGCAGGCTGTCAGGCTATGATCTTTATGCACTTACCAGATACACTACTACAATGAGGAATTCATTTTTCTACTGAAAAGTTAAAGTACATAATTTTGTTTGAATTACTTTAAAGGTATAAGGATAATTTGGCCTCTTAAAAATATTGAGATGATCCCAGCCATAAACATATTTATTACTTCTCCATTTCTGAAAAGTCTTTTTTTCTTTTTTAAGACAAGGTTTCATTATGTAGCCCAGGCTGATCTCAAACTTGATATGCTTGTGCCTCAGCTTCTGTATGATGAGATTAAAGACATATGCCACCATGCCTAACTTCTCTGGGTATTTTTTAGTCTGTTAAATAATTTTAGCCATAGGAATGTTTTGTCTGAATGTATAGCTGTGTACCACATGTGTATCCATGTCTTTGATGGCCAGATACAGCATTAGATCCCCAGGAACAAGAGTTACAGATGGAATGTAAGCTGCCACTTGAATACTTGGAATCAAACCCCGATCCTCTGAAGGAGCAGCCAGTGCTCTTCACCACTGAGGGCTCTCTACTCTAGCCCTGTTAGCTTCTTGGTTAATAGTTTTAATTCTCCCTGTATCTGACTTTCACATATTCTGTTATACTTGTTCATTTTGTACTTATTGCTGCTACTGTAAATTATTCAGCAAAGAAAGCCTACATGTGCACTTAATTATATTTTTCAATTGGAAATTTAAGACCATCAGTAAATTTTAGGTTTAAAAATTTTGTGTGTGTGCATGCGTGCGTGCGTGCGTGCGTGCATGCGTGCATGCGTGTGTGTGCGTGCGTGCGTGTGTGTGTGTGTGCGTGTGTGTGTGTGTGTGTGTGTGTGTGTGTGTATGTGAAGATACATGAGCTGAGGCCACATGACTGATACAGAACTGAGGCCAGTGCAGCAGACACAAGAGTAATGGTGTGGCCGAGGCTGCAGCACACCTTTCTGTTCTTATCTGCCATTCTGGGTGGGTTCCCAGAGATGGATCACAGGTTGTCAGTCTTACACAGCAAGTGCCTTTCCCCTCTGCGCCATCTTGTTACTCCCAAGATGTTATACTTTGTAATTGTGTCCCTAGTCTTTCCTAAGCTCTCGTTTTATTGATGTGGCTCCTGCTTCTTTCAAAGCTCATCTGAGTCAATGGCTGCCTTTGAGAGTACATGAGCTCTTATTCTGCTCATCACTTCTCATCCGCTGAGAGGAAGGCTGAGCCCACACTGGCTACTTCTCTTAGCAATGGCCACCAAACTTTACTGAGAACCAAGATCGCTGGGTGGTTAAAATGCGTATTTCTAGATCTGGGTGTAGTGATGTACACTTGTAATCCAGACACTTAGAGGCTGAGACAGGAAGATTCTCATGAGTTTGAGGCCAGCCTGGGACAAATAGCAAATCCTTATCTTTCCAAAAAAAAAAAAAAAAAAAAAGCAGTCTCCTGGAAAAGCATTTTCAGGGATGCTGGTTTAGTAGCCCCAAATGGGGGAGGGGGTTGTCAACATTTCCACAATACTCTGCATGATTCTGACACAGATATTGTATGACTGGCAGCTTAACAAGCTGTGTAGCCCTTATCTCCTGACATTTCTCTATTACCTACCCACCTAAATTATGAACTCTTCAGGGAAGAGATTTTATCTTACTTTTCAGTCCTTGTTGCCTATGATAATAGCTTACATGCTGAAGATGCTGTCTTAGTTAGAGTTTCCATTACTGTGAAGAGACACTATGACCAAGGGAACTCTTTTTTTTTTTTTTTTTTTTTTTTTTTT
>JADRCD010168836.1:0-11166 GCA_019843815.1 Montemys delectorum | reverse complement strand
TGAGGGTTCACACAGCACTCACACCCTCCTGTCAGTAATACCCAGAGCATCCAGGCACGAGTCACTGCTGGAGAGAAGCCAGGGCGGGAGGCTTGGCTGGGAGAAGAAACAACCCAGGAAAGCATCTGTGACTGGTGCACTAGAATGGGAACAAAGGAGTCCTGCATCGCTCGTGCCCATGTTAATTGCTGAACATCACAGAGAGAAAGGGAGCGCCTGCCTCCAAAGTGGCAGCAAGACCTTGCCGATTCATCCCCAGAGCTCCCAGGCAGACAACAGGCGAGTGCGCCTCCCGCGTGCGCCGCCCGCAGCAGCATAGCAGTACCTGAGGCCGTGCATTGGCCACATCCAGGTCATGCAAGGTCACATCCTGTATGATTTCCTTCTTCTTGTGCACATCTCCCTTTGGTAAAGGGACATACTCTTCCGCTTCAAGGTCAAACTCTGTGGCATAGGTGTCACACCTGCCTTGCCTCTGTAGACAGAAAGACATACATGAATGCTGTGTGGGTTTTCACTGCCCAGTCCTCAAATGGCAGAGAGCTCAGTGAGATGAAGGGTTGGTTCCCAACTGCAGCCTAACAACGACAGCCTCCCTGACTATCCACCCCCAACGTGCCCGACCCCAGTGTGCCCACTACCCTCTGCCAAGAGAAGGAAGCTATCGGCGAGTTCCAGATACCCGATACTTTCTCCAGAGTCCCCCCAACACCCAACTGTATGCAGTTCCCGATAAAGGGCAAATCCAGCAGATTAACTGGAGACAGAGGGAGCTGCTCAGACTCTTTTGTAGGTGGGTGATTTACTGCTTGATATCAAGTATTATGCTCATCCATTAAACAGTGAGCAACACTGTACAGGACACTAGGAATCAGATACGGAAAGAATGCCAGCTAATGCCGCATTCCTTCCCACATGCATATATCTTGGGAAGAAAATACCAGAGAGATAAAAGAAGATTAAATACACTGCACATTTCAATTTGAAAATGACTAAAGTTGTTTTGGTCTCTCACCCTGTTCTCCCCCTCCAAACAGGTCTTAGTATTTCTAACAGACTGTCTGTTTTCATGATGAGAAGGTTAAAGGAGGAAGATAAGGAAAAAAAACTTTATAATGCGCAGAGGGACAACTCTGCCCTTCCCATGGCATGGCCCCAGGTAGTGCCCACCTCCTCCAGCACCCGGGTCTACCTGTGGCTCACAAATCAAGCCTAGCGCTTTGTCCCAAGAAGGACATTACCTTAACAGCTCCACTGTTGGCTTCAATGTAAATCACATCTCCAGCCTCTACTCGCTCTTTCTGCAAACTTTCAAAAATACTGGGGTCCAGCTGAAAAGAAAACAAGGGTGACTCAGAGAACTGCAAGGCATATTTGACTTTCTTCTAGCATGCTACAAAGTGCTTCTCTATGGGATTTCCAGAGGGCTAACAACTGCACAGAGCATCCACCAGTGGGGAGAACGTCAGATAGGACACGGGTGAATAGTCCAGAAGAGGAGGAGGGCAAGTGAGCCCACAAGCCAGCCACAGGGTACCAGGATATCTCTAGCCTTCCTTAGCTTCAAAGGCCATAAAGAAGAGACGGGGCTCCTAAGCGTGGCTCTGGCTGCCTTTATACGGATGATGCTGACCACAGAACCAACAGCCCTATTGTCCCTCTCTGTTCAACTGTCCTACGCCCCTCTCCTGCCTCTAGCAGCTCTGAAGCTTTCTATCATAAGACTTGCCAATACCCGCTTACCAGGCTGGTAATAACAGGCTCATGATTCTACAGCCTTCTTTCCTCGTCTCCTAAACAGCACTGAGACATAATCACAGATGCATAAAATTAAATATGAGACACAAGCTAGGACTCTCCTGAGCTCTGAGTCAAATGCCAGTGCTCAGGGCCTGCCTGTGGGCACAAGCAGACTGGCAAGCACAGGCCTGCTGCTTCCCTGGGCTCCCTGGACCCATGCCCATGGCTACTGACATTCTAGAACAGTATCTTCTAGATACATCTCTCAAGACTAAACTTCAAACAGAACTGTTACATATGTGGTTGTAGTGGGGGAAATTGGAGCTCTATTCTAAATAAAATTAAAGAGTTAAAACCCAGCACCAGGTAGAAACCAAACAGGAAAGCATACACTATGGCTCCATTTCTGTGAAATGTCCCCAACTAGTAGACCTACAGAGACAGTATATAGTTTAGTGGCTGTCCAGGCTAAGGGTGGGGATGGGAGGCACCATAAGTGGCTTGAGGTTTCTTCTGGAGGTGATGGAAATATTCTAAATTTAGACTGTGGTGATGGTTGTGTGACTGTATACTAAAATCCTTATGATGCATACTTAAAAGCAATGAACTATATTTTAAATTTGACCTCAATGGAGCCCTGGAACACTTACCACCTCAGCTGCAAAGCCAGGCATCTATCTACCTTGCTGCTGGGTGGAGAGGAGCTGCCAGCCAGGCACTGCTGTAGCAGGACAATGAGCGCCAAGTGTGCAAGGTGGGCCTGGGAGAAGACTAAGCACACACTCCTTGAACAAACTGAGACACGCCCTTCACACTAGGCCACCCACCGTGTGTTTCTGGTTCTTCTAGACAATATCTACATTTGCTCCAAGTATCTAGATGTAGACACATTTGCTACTTTTTTTTTTTTTTTTAACTTTCCCCTTATTCTCCTCAATAAACTGTCGGGTGGCTTTATGGACAGGTCAAATTTAAGTTGCAGGTTTTTAAATATAGCTTACACTTAAGAATATAATGTGTGTGCGTGTGTGTGTCTTCCTCCAAAGTGTCTTTATGCTGGTTAAGTTCCCAAATGGAGTAGCTGAAGCTGTGATCACTGAGAAGGTAATGCCTCCCGCCTCCCACTAGGAAACCCCCCAGTACAGAATACAGTCTGAGCATTAGCAGAGAGACATCTGCCGAGGCAAGCTCCTGGGATGGGATGAAGAACCCCGTTAGGAAAAAGAGAAATGGCTCTTTGAAGAAGTGACATTTTTATGCTCTCCATAAAACAGTGACCAAGAAACAACCTCACAGAATCACAGAACCAGAAACATCAGAGTGAAGTAAAGACAGAAATTACCCAGTTGATCTAGCAGCTTCGATGAAAAGCTGAGTCCTGAGAGCCCAAATGACTTGTTGGGTTTTACAGCAAGCTGCAAGGCAGGCAGCATAATGGCCAAGAGCAGAGTGCCCTGGGTGGGCTAATGCAGGCTCCTCTGGCCTCTATGAGCAGCTGCTCATTTACCTCTAAGAGAGGGAGCTTTGGTATGTGTACACACATGAAATGACAGTCTGGGAAGCATCTGCTGATGTCAGCACACACCCAACACACCCTGGGAGGGTATGATGGCATTTACCAATCATCATGTTAATAACTAATGCAGAGCTATGACAAATATAAGTTCTACCCCCAGTACTCTGTGAGATCATCAATTAGTACTCCCAGTTAACAAACAAGCAGCTGCTCAGAGACCATGCCACTTCATGTATGATCGATTCTCTTTAACTTTAAAGTTGATCCCAAGCATCCTGGCCTGTGTCCTAAAGGATGATAGAATGATTCTCAGGAGTCAGACACAAAGTCCCACTCAGTGCACTGCAACCTTTGAGCTTCAACCGTGGAAGCCTATCAGGAGCTGCTGTGAGATTCTGAGCCCAGGAGCTGCCTGCTCTACAAGTCTGACAGAGCACTCTAGGCACTGCATCTGTGACCTAACACCCTACAATGACCTTTGCAGCTCCACAGCCACAGTGCCCAGAACCCAGAACACCTATCCCAGAGCCACACAGCACTGGGCAGTTAAGGTAAGAGCTCCACATACTCACCTTCAGCTGTTTGGTTCCCTTGGCAGTCTTGAGTCCTATGATTACATGGCTGATAGTTTTGCCATATCCACCCATGGGGTTCTCTGTCTCACAGGGAGTGAGCTCTGTCACCTCTCCCTCATAAACCTCCTTAGTCTCCTTTATCCGCAGCCCTGAAAGAGATGTCAAATGGACCATGAGAGATAGAACCATGTCTTAGACACCACCTTTCTCTCACACACCTACATCCTAAAACTCCTAGTCATAAACATCTATGATAAACCAACCTTAATCAGTGGAGGGAGGATATCACTGTGGACAGAAAAACAGAGCCACAAATGCAAGCTGGAGGTGCTGCAGAGAGCAGGAGAGAGATCTGACTGCTCAATCTTAAGAACTGGTTTTTGTTTTAATTACGTGTGTGCATGTTTGTTTGTGGGAAGATATGCATGAGACTGCAGGTACCTGCACAGGCTAGAGAAGGGCAGTAGGTGCCCTGGAATTGGGTTTACAGGCAGCTGTGAGTCACCCTGCATGAATACAGGGAACTGAACTCAGGTCTTCTGCAAGAGTAGCACAAGACTGAGCCACTCCCATGGTCCCTGATTTCAACCTAAAAAAAAATTTTTAAAAACACTTATTTTGTTTGGGCACACATGTGTGTATGTGTGGAGGTCAGAGGACAAGTTGTGTGTCATTTCTCCCTTTCCACCAAGTGGATTCTGGGAGTTGACTGAAGGTAATTAGGCCTGTACCTTTAACCACTGAACTATCCTAACTACCCTTGAATGTTGGATCTCTGGAACTCAAATGGTGAAAGGAAAGGATGATGACCATACATACACCATGGTGTGTGCATATGCTAACACATTCTCAAGTATATGCATTTGTTTATTTTTCACTTTATGTGTATATTGGTATTCTGCCTGTTTGTACATGTGTGTCAGGGTGTCAGATCCCCTAGGACTGGATTTATAGACAATTGTGAGCTGTTATATGGGTGCTGGGAATCAAACCCCTGGAAGAGTAGCCAGTGCTCTTAACTGCTAAGCCATCTCTCCAGGTCTGATCTTAAACTCTTAATCCTCCGGCATCCACTTCCCCAGTCCTGGAATCATACATATATGCTGTCACATCCAGTCCTGAATTTAACTTGTAATAATGTTAACAGAATGTCATATAGGGAAGATTCAGCTGCCTGCTGGAACCTCACTGGAAGGAATGAGGAGGCACATGTGATACACGCACGCACGCACACATGCACACACCAGAAGCCTGATCTACAATTTGCTTCAAAATAATCTTAAAATAATCTTGAAGGGGCTGATGAAGCCTTATGCCAGTCCAGCTGTACGCTGACGCTGTGGCGCTGTACTTTTGTACACCTTCCATGGTTAAGTTAAAAAGAAAACAAACACTAGTCCCAACCTCCAGCCAGAATGCTAACAGTAGAAAGGCACGTGATACTAAGAATTCAGGTCTGAAAAGCTACGCTAAGGTCTATGTTCTGCTGGTGGTGTAGCATGTGGCATGATCTGCTACAGCCTACCATCCTTAGGTGCATGGCCAGAAGCATGGGGACAGGCATAACTAAGTGGCACAGGCAATAACGATCGATCCCTGTGGCATCACTCACGAGTGCCAAGCAGTCTGTCAACAGTGGGAGAGAAAATGAAGTTATGGTACGCTCACACAGGCTCCTAGCAGTTACATGCAACAGTACAGATGAATCTTAAACAGAGAACACACTGGGAAAGGCGGCATTAGGGCAGAAGAAAATAAATGTGAAGTCCAAAAGCAGGCGTGACTTCTCCACAATGTGAGAAATCAAGACCATCCCTCACGTGAAAAGGGACAAGGACTGAGAACAGGGATGTTTTTCTGCATATTAGCACAAAATAACTAAGTCAGTTTAGAAGGTAAAGTATAAGTAAGCGGCGCTGTGGGGCCTAGTGAGGGAGTTGCAGACATCGCTCAGGATACTGCTCTGCTCTTCTGCTGGCTCTGTGGTCATGGTTCTCAACTCCATGCCCATTTAAGGGACGCTGCCATTCCTCAACCTATCTGTGTCCATACCATCTGCTCCAAATATATAAGCTCTGCAGAAGACTCTAAAGTTAGGCTCAGCACAGCCCCAATGGAGAGAGTATACAATGCCCATTCTTCTTACAGGAGTGGGGATGATGGCTGCTCCTGATTGAAGGATGCCAATTCCTGGCACTCAGCTACCTGTCTGATATGGAAATCTCACAAGGCCACACTGGCAGGGTGTGAACGCTCTCTATCACCTTCGCATCTCAAATGTGGCCATTACCTTATCACGGGCTCAGGCCAGCTTTCTCCCAGAAACCTAATCAGGACAGACACTCCAATAGTCCAGTCCACCATCCACCTGATAGCCTACAAATGGGGGCATTGGAACAGCCCCAAGCAAGAGCCACACTGCTGCTTTAGTTACTCAATTCTCAGCTCCTAAGTACTGGGAACAGAGTGTAGCACCTTTTCAGTGAGCTTACAACAAATCTTACACATCCCCTAAGAGCAGCTTCCTTGACTGCAACCCAAAATTCCTGCAGGAGGGGCAGAGGCCGCCCATCGTTCACTGGTGCCTCTATTTGTTAGCCGCTGCTCTGTGCTGACAAGCAGGCAGGGGTGTGGATGACAGACAATGAGACCTGCTGTTTGCTAGCAGAAAGGCTAAGCAGTGCTATCTCTGGCAGAAATGACACAAATGACGGGTTTCATCTGCTGGCTCAGGTTTCTGAACCCCTGACAGGGACCTTCATCACATCAAGGAAATAGCACAGACTCGTGGCTTTTCATTTCTGGTCAGTATACAGTTTCCCTCCCAACCCCCTCTACCAACCTCACCAGAATTCAAAGGCACAGGGCAGGGGGATGAGCAAGCCTCTTTTCTGAAGACCGTCAATGACCTGCCCTTTCATGATATTCAAGAATGGAGAAACTTTTCTTTACCATGTTCCCATCAACAGATAGGCAACCCCTGCCCCCCTGCATCCCCACCCCCACCCCTCAGAAACTCCAAATCATGGCCAGGTGCTAAGGTAATTCATCTGTATTTTTCATGGTTCATCCAAATGCACACTCCTACCTGAGGCTCATTTTTTTTTTCAAACTTTGTCAATGTCAGCAAAACATTTTAAAATCAATTTTTAAAATTTAAAACTATCCATATATTTAAAGCAAATGCAATAACTTGTGATTTAAATAATTAGTGAGTTAAAGAGGACTATAGGGAGCTGGATGTGGCAAAGGCCTGCAATCCAGCACTAGGAAGGTGGAAGCAGGAGGATTGAGGTCAAGGCCAGGGAGGCTACAAAGTAAGGCCCTGTCTCAAATGCCAATAGAATGAAGGGAGAGAGGAAGGAGAGGAGGGAGGAAAGGAAAAGAGGAGGGAGGGAGGGGAAGGAGGGAGGGAGGGAAGACAGCAGCAGCAGTACATCACAGAGAAAGGAAAGAGAAAGTAACTGGCTCAGTTTTAACATCTGAAGTGTGATGGGTAGGATGTCTGAGGCCACAGCGGCTTGCCAGACTGGGGCAAGTTAGGACCCCTTAAGCTTAGCTCAGCAACTGTGGCAAACCGGCAACATAGTGAGACCTCATCTTAAAAATTAAAGGGAGTAAGGAAGAGACATGGGAAAGGGCACAAAGAAGGGAAGGGAAACACAAACAAAAAGAACAAAAACTAGCTGGGCAGTGGTGGCGCACCCCTTTAATCCCAGCACTTGGGAGGCAGAGGCAGGCAGATTTCTGAGTTCGAGACCAGCCTGGTCTACAGAGTGAGTTCCAGGACAGCCAGGGCTACACAGAGAAACCCTATCTCCAAAAACCAAACCAAACCAAAAAACAAAAAAAAAGAACAAAAACTACTTCTCAGCAAGATTTCCAGCCCTGGAGAGCCCATGAGCCACCTCTGCTACTGTTCAGACCATCATGAAGTCCAATGAACACACTGCCCCAACAACACGGGCTGAGATGACAAATGAGCACATGGAGGCAAAGCTGAGTCAGCACAGCACACAGCATGGCTGCACCTGGACAAAAAGCAAAGCTGAGATGCAAGAGGCGGACCAACTAGGTCATGCCCACACAAACAATACAGTCCTTTTTTTTTTCCCGAGACAGGGTTTCTCTGTGTAACACTGTCTATCCTGGAACTCACTCTGTAGACGAGGCTGGCCTCGAACTCAGAAATCCGCCTGCCTCTGCCTCCCAAGTGCTGGGATTAAAGGTGTGCGCCACCACTGCCGGCCAAATGATACAGTCTTAGCTGTCATTCACCTAGCAGGAAGTAGCAGATGGGAGAGCCATGGGTCCTAGAACATGTATGGGCCAAGGGGCACTGGCATGAACTCCACTTCACAGCTCACTCGGGTTCTCACCGTTCTTCTTGCAGAAGGGAGCAGAACATTTCCAGTAAGAAATATTCTGTAGGTTTTTGAAAGGCTTATTTTGCTTATGTGTCTCTGTCTCCTCACACAGTGGAGGTGTCCTGAGCCACAAGAGAGCCTTGGATGCCCCAGAACTGGATGACAGGTGGATGTGGGTGAGTTCCAGGAACCAAATTCAGGCCCTCTACAAGGACAGCAAGGCTCCTAACCACTGAGCTGCCTTCTCCAGCAGTTTTGTAGCTTTTAAAACTGTAAACCAATGCCTCTGACTTAAAGCAAGAGTCACCCAGGTGTTGGGTGTGGCCTAGTATCCCTCAAAAGACCTAAAAATGAACTTTCTCAGAGTGCAAATAGGAACGCGGCAAGATGAAGCAGCATCACACAGCTTTCGTTAAAAAGCTTTGATCTTCCTCAAGGCTATCTGCTTCTTTCATGAACCAGCCACTACCTGCCAGGTCTGGGGCCACAAAGACTCATACCCCTTCTGTGTCCCCACCAACTGTGAACACCTCCACACCCTCATATTTCCTATCATCTCAAACACAAGCACTGCAGAACGCAGAGGCATCATCTACCCCCATTTTTGTACCCACAACCAACCCCTTTATAAACCCCAAGATCCAACTGTACCATAGACTTCTCCTGAATCTAGTCGCCCACCCCACCCCTCCAGCACCACCTCCTGCTCAGACCCCAGTGGGTCTCCCTCTGCCATGCTCCATGAGCAGAACTGCAGAGCTGGACTAGAGCCCACAGGCATCTTACACTTAACTGTTTGGCTTAACTCAGGGTAAAGCCCTGACCCTGGCCCATAGCAGCAGACTATCTCTTTTCCTACCTACCTCTAGTAGTCCAGTACATTTCCTTAATACTTCTTTTACACACACACACACACACACACACACACACACACACAAAATAAAATCTTAAAAAGAAAAAAGAGGGATTACTTCTGGGAAGGGCTTAGGTAAAGGGGTTTCTGTGCTAGTAGCAACCTGAATTGAATCCTACAAAGATAAAGATATGTAAAGAATAAGAGAAAACCAACTCCATAAAGTTGTTCTAACCTCCATTTGCATGCCACAGCATGTATGCCTACACTTACATCATGTACACTCCCCCAGTAATATTAAATATTTTTTTTAAAAGAAAAGAGTACTTTTAGCCACATACCTTCAATTCCAGAACTCAAGAGTTCAAGGTCAGTCTGGTCTACAAAGTAAGTTGTAGGATAGCCAGGAGCTACAAAGAAACCCTGTCTTGGGGAGGTGGGGGGTGGGGAGTACTTTTCTGGGAGATAGGGAGGTAACTCAGTGGGATAGAGACTGAGTCTGGACTCAAGCACCCATGTTAAAAACTGGGCTTGGTGGGATAAGCACTGAGAGGGTGGGGCAAAGAAAGGAAGATCACTGAGATCTAAAGACCAGCTACCTAGTTCTGGGTTCAGTGAACCTGTCTGAAGAGTACGGGGCAGAGGACAAAGCAGGACACAGCATCCTCCTCTGGCCTCTGAACACATACACTTGTATATACACCTCACAGAGTTTGGCAACCTGGTACAGGTGTCTCTGTCCGCAATCTGCTCTCAGCAGATGTGCAGAGGGGCACAGATGTTTCACAGACACCTGAGCATGCTCTCTCCAACCTGTTTCTAAACACCAAAACCTGAAAATTAACCTAAGTATCTACCTTCACAAATGGGCCAGCCGCACAGTTAGAGCCCACATTTCCATAGTAGAAACTGAGGACACACCTAGCACTAGACCAACTGACACTGGGCTTAAAGATCACTCTGGCAGTCCTATGAATGAGAGTTAACTCAGGGAGGCCACGCTCTCCCACAGCCAGTCTCCAAGCCCAGGCTGCAAACAGCCGGCAGACCCGCGCTCCAATCAGCTCTGCCACTTACTAGCTGTGACACTAGCCAAGTTAATTAACTTTCTAAGACTGTTTCGCCAAATGCCAATGCAAACAGAGAAGCTTGGCTAGGGGAATGAACAGCCTGGCACTGTAATGGCAGCGTAGGCTCTAAGTGGCTGGCATTACAAGTCTCAAAGCTTAGCCAGACCCCAGTGTCCTTGCGTTGACAGCCTACAACTCCTTTAGCCTACCACTAAGAATCAGGCGCTAAGGCAGTTCACATAATGAGTAGCTTGAGTCAAAACTTATTTAACGGGCCATGTGGTGGTGGCACACGCCTTTTATTTCAAGAAGCAAGCAGGTAGATGTAAGTTCCAAGAAAGCAAGGGCTATATACAAAAATACTACTGAATGGACAACCACCCTTAAAACTAGACACAGCCAGGCAGTGGTGGCGCACGCCTTTAGTCTCAGCACTTGGGAGGCAGAGGCAGGTGGATTTCTGAGTTGGAGGCCAGCCTGGTCTACAGAGTGAGTTCCAGGACAGCCAGGGCTACACAGAGAAACCCTGCCTCAAAAAACAAAATTTAAGAAAAGCTAGACACAGGCACTAAAAAAGCCCGACACACATGTATACATGTATTTAAAGAGATTTCTTTAGTCAGTGTGGTAGTACATCCCAGCCCTTGGGAGGCAGAGAGGCAGAGAGGTGCAGAGGCAGAGGCAGGTGGATCTCTGCGAATTTGGGCCCAGCCTGGTGTACATAGCAAACTCCAGGCCAACCAAGACTACATAGTGAAATCCTGTCTCAAAAATCACTATCTAGCCACAGCTTTCCCTGAGGAGGTTGGTGTTAGGTCAAACCTGGAGCTCTGCCTATGAAAGCATACCCTACCTCTAAGCTACCCTCTGATCCTGACTTACATCTACTCTTACTGTGGAGAGCTGCAACATGCCGCCCCTTAAAATGGCGCTGGGTCTCCGCCTTCCACTAGCCCGACAGCGAGCGCTCTCCGTGATAAACAACTCCTTCTTTGGCAAGGAGCTGTGTCAGAAATGGCGTGATGCAACCATTGGCCAATAGTGA
>JADRCD010168835.1:0-10098 GCA_019843815.1 Montemys delectorum | reverse complement strand
ATGATTTTTTTCTACATGACTAAAATAAGTTAAAGACAAACTGTGATTTTATCTCTGGCTATTTCAACATATATTTCATATAAAAATAATATGTTCCTACATTCCTGGCTTTGGTGAATGGGTTGTATTGGTCTCTTCCTGTTGAATAATTATGAATGGTGTCAACCATTGATACATGCATGCAGTCATTATAGAAACATATTCCCACTTGTTTAGCATCCCTTGATGATAACTGATCACCATAAACTAATTGTGACAGATTCTTCATTTAAGATAATGTTGCCACACCCTGGAGCCTGCCCATTTTCTTATGCCCAGAACCTATGAGTATATCAGATTGCATGGAAATGGGGAGATTAAAGTTGGAGATGTGATTGAGTTCTTAACCAGCTGATCTTAACCAGGACGAATTACTCTGCATTATATAGGCAGACCCAATCTAACTGGAAGTGCTATTCGAAAAGCAAGACACACAGGAAACTGCTAAGTAAGACTGCTGCTCTGTCAGCTTTGAGGAAAGACAAAGCACCATGCAAACTAAGGCCTGTGGGCTCCCTGTACAACACAGGAAGAGTGAAATGAGAGACTCTTCCCCACAGCCTGGAGAAAGGAGCCCAGCTTTCTTGATACTTCCTTTTAGTAGAGAAGCATACTTGTGAGATCAGTAACATATAAAATCTTAAGATTAAAAGAAAATTCTATGGTGTTAGGTAATTAAGATTGTGATAAATTGTCACAACAGCCACTGGAAAACACTCCTATGCTAAATAAGAAACATCTTATAATTTCTACATTTTGTAAGATGTTTTTCTGATATAAACAAATATTGATATTCTACTTATAAAAATCCAAACTGACTACATAACGGACAATCATATGGCATAATTAAGATTATATATAATATATTTACATATGTGTATATATATTTATGTATTATATACATTATATTCATGTATTTGTATTTAATTTTGATTATATACATATATATTTGTTGTATATAGCATCTACAGAGAATCTCCTTATATAACAAAAATTTTATCTGGAAAATTATATAATCCCTAATTTTTAATTGTTGTATATGTAAAACAATTTAATTTTATGGAGGATAATTTGGGCTGTTTTGTGAACTTTGTTTATTTTCTTTCAGAATGCTTACTTTTCATATTTAATCAGCAAGAGAGAGAAGAATGATTTCATTGTATATTTTAGCTTTGTTTCCATTAGAAAGGAATATGCAAAATACATATTACTAAGAAATGCCAGAATGTTTTCTGACTAATAAAAGTTTGGCAGAATTTCATAAAATAGGAACTTAGAAAAATCAGTTATCTTACTTTTTTCTCCTTATAGCTCTTTCCTAGGGCTAGCTTGGGAAAGATCCAATGAGTATTTTCTCTTGACTCTTCATATAAAGTGATCAGTTGTTGATATGAAGATCTGACTCTCCCTGTAGGCACTTAGTTTGGAGGAGATAAGTCAATCATTTATGTTGTCTTCTCTACACACGTGGCATATACATGGATGCACATACACAATGATTGATCATAATGCAAATTTTAAAATTAAAAAAGTTATATTCACTGTATAACTATATCATCCTCTATTCTCAGCTGAAAGTTTTATAAACCCTGGCGAGCAGGATGCCTGAAACGAGGATACTAAATACTGAATTATCTTTATAAGTTACCCAAGTACAAAGAAGCCAAGCCTAAAATAGCCAATAAATTAGAATTGAAGTAATGGAAGAGAAGGAAAAACAAACAAACAAATAAACAAAAACCTTGTAGGTGTAAACTGATAGCCTTCTAGAGCCTGTAAAGCAACTCTGTCTGGATGTAGTGAGACTCATACACACTTGTGAGGATGTCTGTCCATTTCTGATTAGCTTCATAGACTTGAACACATGCCTCATTCTGTACCTTGGACTATACACATTTATCCTGTTCCTCCTCCTCTTCCTCACCCTCCTCCTCCTCTTTCTTCTCCTACTCCTCGTCCTTGTTCTCCTTCTACTTCTCATCCTTCTCCTTCTTCATCTTCGTGATTTTCTTCTTGTGAATTGGGAATTTAGCTCAAGGAGTTTGACTAGCGAGAATTTAGAAATAATATTATTCATTATTTACTCAGAAAACCTTGGCTAGTGTTACTCATTTTCCATACACCATCATGAATCTTCATGTTCTTGTTCACTGAAGCTGATTTGTCCTTAGAATTCTGCCTGATGGAACCATGAGGAGAAATCTGTAATCTGGATAGCCAAAATGGGTCCCTTTCCAGTCTCCAATAAACTAAAGACAATTTGGAAAACAGACTGTGTTCTTTATGACTAATATTGGAGTCTCGTTGATAAAAACATTCAAGTCTTTATAGATGATCCACACATGAGGAAAGGTTTGTTAGAAATCCACTTATAGAACAGAGCACTCAGTAAACTTCCTAAATGTGGACAGCTTGATGGTCTCTCATTGGGTGGAATCTACTTATTACTCATGGGATAATATCTTCCTTTCAGTTCTGTGTTTCTGGATGGTTCTATGTATAAGTCTGTTTTTCCTCTGCAGTTTGGAAGCTCTTTGAAGTTATTAAGTATGTTAGTTTATATCTCTAGCCTCTATCTTCTCAAAACCCCAGTGAAGGTGGCACAAACTTCCTATTTTTTATTTGATTCTGAACTTAACTAAGTTCATGGATGAAGCCACAAAAGTAGTAATTGAATAAAATTCCAAGGTAGAAATACTAAAATAAAAACACTCCCTCGGTCTTTTGCTGCTACCACAGATTCAACTTATTTCTAAATTAATTTCCTTACCTCATTACTTGGTTACTAATTAAAACCATATCTTATTACAAAGA
Source organism: Montemys delectorum (assembly GCA_019843815.1). Taxonomy (NCBI): domain Eukaryota; kingdom Metazoa; phylum Chordata; class Mammalia; order Rodentia; family Muridae; genus Montemys; species Montemys delectorum. The sequence goes on along the minus strand of JADRCD010168835.1, from coordinate 7,245 downwards.
GAGATAAGAAAAGCAGGAGAAGCAAGTCTTTCTTCATAAAGTACGATTGCTAAAATGGGCATATTAGAAGGTTCTGGATGTGAAAACAGAGACATCAGACATAAGAAGACAAGTAACACATTTGATTCTACAATTAAGCAAACCTGAGTACAGGTGACACTCTTTGTGTAGTCAAAAGTATTTTAAAAATCCAACTGTGATGTTTCTATCCACCTTAAATCATTTGTGTTCCTAGATGAAAGACACACAGAGCATTAAATTTTTAAATATGCCTTAGGCAGGTTTTTAGCTGGGCAGCTGCCTACCCTCTGTGTAGTTAGACTCTACCTTGCCACCAAAAATCTCAAACAGTCACTCACTATTTACTATATTCCATTTGGGCTGCTCTCAAGTTCAAACAGGCAGCTGTTTGGGCCACATTCTCTCGGCCGCTAGTCATGGCATTTGGTATCCTTCTCTCCCCCTCTCCCTCTTCATCCCCATCTCTCTTCTCTCTATCTCTGTTTCTGTCTCTGTCTTTCTCTCAGTTTCTCTCTCTCTTCTGCATGATTTTTTCTTCCCTTCTGTATCTTCCTCCTGCTCTATGTCCCAAGCCAAGGAAACCTCACCCACACCTATCTCTCTTCTGCTACTGGGATCTTTATTCACCGATCAAAATTAGCTTGGAGGAAGAGTCCCAGGGCCTAAATGTAGACAACTCTCTTTTCTTTGGGGAAAACAGTTTTGGGGGGCCCCAAATTAGCATTAGAATACAAGCAACATTAGGCGAACCCACAACAATTTGGCTATATTGTATAAGGGTTGACCTTTTCTACATAAGGTCCAGAGTCTCTATCTTAACAAAGACAGAGCACCTGTGATTGAGACATTAGATAATAAATGTATATAGACACTCAACAAATGTTGGTGGAGTCCCTGTGTATTAAAACCTCAGAGGCTTTCTTGAAATATCATGTAGTTATCAGTGTCTTCTGTTCCTATAATGCTTTCATTTTGCTTATATATAATTAATACAATTGGATTAAGTTGGCCTTTTTATATACATTAATTTTATATACATTACTTACATCTCTTGCTCATTGAATGTTGCCTAGGAGACAAATTATCACTCGTTTCCGTAGATGCCAGGAAATATACCTTAGGAAATTAATACTGTCCTCTTGGGTTTAAAATAAAGACTAAATAAAATCTGGCCTGAAGGATCTTTGTGGTTTTGCAAAATCAAACAAAACAATGAGACTTATTGTTTATTAGCCAGTGGCCAGCCATACCCTTGAGCATGGATACAGGAATGAATAAAATGCTCACCAATGAGTTGTAGTTGATTACTCACTTTAGGTTTCTCAGGAGTATTTGAATGCTAAATAAAGTACATGATAACATTCTAGAAAAATACTCAGAATGTCACTGATCATACAAGTGATTAATTATCCTCCTTTATTCCATATTCCAAAAAGAACAAAAGCTTATATTGACATAAATATTGTAGGATTGGATAATAAATATAATAGAGATAGTCAGGTCTTTAAATGCTGATTGGTAAAAGGAGCTTACAAAAATGTTTGCCTTGAGTTTACTACATAATTTACTAGTCATCTCTTCCATTTCTTCTGCTTAAAATGGCTTAGATTAAAATTCTAGCTTAAGTACCTAAACAGTGAAGGAAATTCAAACACCTAATTGTGTTTTAGTGCCTTTCCTGACAGTTGTCAAGGGACTCTGGGCAGGCCTGGACTCCTTCATGGCTGGAAGTGTACTTCTGGGCTTTCTGTTGCCATATTTCAACTCAGACATCAATGAAGAGCATCAACTCAGTTGAATATGCTGTACTTCCCCAGGCTCAGAGCTGGTATTCCAGTAATCAGGTGCAGAAACTCACAAGTACATGATGTGGGGGCTCAGAATCTGCATGCAGAATCCCTTAAGCTAGTAACAGAAGTAGATTTTTCTCATAAAGACAGCTGCTTCAGTAGACAGCCTGATAATATTTACAACAATAGTAGTTTATGGTATGATTTGTGTCTGTCATTTTATATTGAACAATGATTTGATTCTCATAAACTAAATTCTACAGATGAACACGTAAGGATTTAGGAAAGGTTACATAACTAAGTCAAATTAAACAGCAACTCAACAAAGAGGTGGAATTCAGACATACACTGGCTGCTAAGTCCTCACACTGGAAAGTAGCTGCAGCAGTCTATAAGAAATCTGTCTCTAGAAGCCTGGAGGTGACCAGTGTTTGGGAACTGCCTTCTTCTCTATCACTTCCTTTTCCATTTAGTCCACTTAAGTAATAAATACTAAATAATATTAAAGGCAAAATTATTAAATAAATACTAAAATACTAAATACTATAAATACTAAATACTAAAACACTAAATACAATAAGTACTAAATATTACATGATAAATAAATAGTAAATACTAAATACTGGCTGCTGAATTCAGTATGAACTCCTTAAGGTTTCCCATATAACTAGCATGGGCACTTTCCAAAACCTGCTGTTCACCCTTGCTTGCAAGAGTAAGGTTGGATTATTTAATCTTCCCACATGAGTTTCTGTTCAGGTATTCCTGCTCTCTAGACTAGACCTTTCTACTATCTAAATGTGCTATTATGCTTCTTAGGAATCAGGCTAAATTTCTCCTTTTCAAAGGAGACACACCTGACACTATAGCCAAACATTGCTTTCTCACATTTAAGTCCATAACCCTATCACTGAAAGTACATGTAAGTTTAACAATGCATGCCTCAGGGTAAGAACATTGTGGAGTGGAGATAATGTATGAGGTTTTGAAGTCTTGATATTTCATTTATCACTTACTTCCTCTAAAAGTTATTAGCCTTACCTAACACCCTATCTCCTGATACATATGAGGTGTTTTCAATCCTAACAATTGTAAACCTGAGTATTTTTCAATAAAAGTTTATCAATTTCTTTGGTTTATAAAGAAAAGATGATACTGGGTTCCTCCGGACAGTTAGAAATATGAATGGGATCTGTTAATAATGACAATGACTAGGAGAATGGTTGACACTAGTGCTAAGATTAAGAGATACTGCTTTGTCTGTGGCAGTGCACACAAGAAAGGATTGACCCACAGAAAATAGCAGTTTCCTTGATGGTAGATACCAGCCAGGAAACAATAGAAGTCACTGTGTTTACTTATTCCAAGAAGGATCAAAAGTTGATTTTCTTACTTGGGGGAAATCTAAGTTGAGAAAATATTTTAAAAAGGAAAAACTTTTCATTTTGTCACTTAATGCAATTTTATTATCTATTAAATCTATGGTTGTATACAACTGGATATCTGAAGCTGGTGGGGTAATCTCCTTAAAACTAGACAGTAGAACACCAGTTTAGATGGATACAAATAGGTCAAGATCCTAAGGAGAAAGAATAGAGTATATCAAACAGAGGGAGAATTTATTGTCAAACTCATGAAACAGAAAAAAGCTAGACTTATCACTAACATTTAGCATCAGCAGCTTTGAAGTGTCTAGAAGAAGGGAAAATATGTGCTGTACCATAGAACCTGATGCCTGAGTTGGCCCTGAAATTCCTTTTATATACAACACAGGACACAGAAATGTTGAACAACACTGTCTGATTTTCTCATTTAATTTTTCAATCCTATACTATTGTAAACTTGTGTATTGAAGAGAAGATAGATGACAAGAAGATAGGTGCACTTGGATATCCAGAAGAGAGATGCTAATGTCCAGGATAGCAGGTATCTATGGAGATGGGAGTATAGTGTGGGAGGGAAGAAAAGAGCAAAGTGCATGTGAGCAATGCATGGAATGCAGTAAATGTGGAATGCAAGGATGGCACTTGGGTTCCAGGACATTGGGCTTGTCAACACAGGCAGAGAGAAGCTCAATGAGAACACAAGTGATGTAGGCATCTCCAGCTCAGCATCATTCTTAGAAGAAATTGGATGTTTCTTTTTTTATTAGATATTTTCTTTATTCACATTTCAAATGTTATCCCCTTTCTTGGTTTCCCCTCTGAAAATCCCCTATCCCATCCCACTACTACCTGTTCACCAACCCACTCCAGCTTCCCTGTCCTGCCATTCCCCTACACTGGAGCATCAAGAATTCGTAGGACCAAGGGCCTGTCCTCCCGTTGATATCCAACAAGACTATCCTCTGCTACATATGCATCTGGAGCCATGGGTCCCTCCGTGTGTGCTCTTTGGTTGGTGATTTAGTCCCTGGGAGCTTTGGGGGTACTGGTTAGTTCATATTGCCATTCCTCCTATAAGGCTGCAAAGCCCTTCAGCTCCTTCAGTCCTTTCTCTAACTCCTCCATTGGAGACCTTGTGCTCTGTCCAATGGTTGGCTGAGAGCAACCTCCTCTGTATTTTCCAGGCTCTGCCAAGAGCCTCTCAGGAGAGAGCTATAACAGGCTCCTGTGAGCAAGCACTTGTTGGCATCCACAATAGTGTCTGGGTTTGGTAACTGTATATGGGATGGATCCCCAGGTTGGGCAGTCTCTGAATGGCCTTTCCTTCTGTCTCTGCTCCACACTTTGTCTCTGTATCTCCTCCCATGGGTGTTTTATTCCCCTCTTCTGAAAAGGACCAAAGTATCCACACTTTGATCTTCCTTCTTCTTGAGCTTCATGTGATCTGTGAATTGTATATTAGGTATTCTGAGCTTCTGGGCTAATACCCACTTATCAGTGAGTGCATACCATGTGTGTTTTTTTGTAATTGGGTTACCTCATTCAGGATGAAATTTTCTAGTTCCATTTGCCTAAGACTTTCATGAATTCATTGTTTTTAATAACTGAGTAGTACTCCATTGTGTAAATGTACACATTTTCTATATCAATTCCTCTGTTGAGGGACATTTGGGTTCTTTCCAGCTTCTGGATATAATAAATAAGGCTGCTATGAGCAGAGTGGAGCATGTGTCCTTATTTCATGTTGGAGCATCTTCTGGGTATATGCCCAGCTATTATGCACAATTTTCTGAGGAACCACCAAACTGATTTTGTACCAGCTTACAATCCTACCAGCAATGGAGGAGTGGTTCTCTTTCTCTACAACCTCGCCAGCATCTGCTGTCACTTGAGTTTTTGATCTTAGGCATTCTGACTGGTGTGAGGTGGAATCTCACAGTTGTTTTGATTTGCATTTCCCTGATGACTAAGAATGTTTAATATTTCTTTAGGTACTTCTCAGCCATTTGGTATTCCTCAGTTGAGAATTCTTTGTTTAGCTTTGTATCCCATTTTTAATAGGGTTATTTGGTTCTCTGGAGTCTAATTTCCCCACTTTTCTATTAGTTGCAGTGTATCTGGTTTTATGTGGAGGTCCTTGATCCACTTGGACTTGAGCTTTATACAAGGATATAAGAATGGATCAAGTTGCATTCTTCTATATGCTAACCGCCAGTTGAAGTAGCACCATTTGTTGAAAATGCTGACACTTTTCCGCTGGATTGTTTTAGCTCCTTTGTAAAAGATCAAGTGACCATAGGTGTGCGGGTTCATTTCTGAGTCTTCAATTCTATTCCATTGATTTACCTGCCTGCCACTGTAACAATATCATGCAGTTTGTTTTTTTTTTTAATCAGGATTGCTCTGTAGTACAGCTTGAGGTCAGGGCTGGTTATTCTCCCAGAAAGTTCTTTTGTTGTTAAGAATAAGTTTTGCTCCCCTGTTTTTTTTTCCTTCTTCTTCTTTTTTTTTTTTTAATCTCAGATGATTTTGCAAATTGCTCTTTCTAACTCTATGACAAATTGACTTGGAATTTTGATGGAGATTGCATTGAATCTGTAGATTGCTTTCGGCAGGACGGCCCTTTTTACTATATTAATCCTGCCAATCCATGAAAATGGGAGATCTTTCCATCTCCTGAGATCTTCTTAGATTTCTTTCTTGAGAGACTTGAAGTTCTGGTCATACAGATCTTTCACTTGCTTAGTTGAGTCACACTAAGGTATTTCATATTATTTGTGACTATTATGAGGGGTATTGTTTCCCTAATTTCTTTCTCAGCCTGTTTATTCTTTGAGTAGAGGAAGGCCAATCAGGAAGCAGTCTATGAGCCTAGGCAAATATTAAGACTTTATATAAAATTTAAAAGGTTGTATAATCAAATCACTGAATAAGATCAGATCTTAGAATGGGTAAATCTTAGAACAATTCAGCCTCTGAAATACAGTACAACAGAAGATGCAGGTTAAGTTAAAAATATACTTCTTGTATTTTGCTTGACAACTTTTTGTCTAAATTGCTTGGCATATATGCCATGCGGTGTATTAATTAGCCTGATCTAATCATGCCATATTGGAGACCTTACTACAAACATCACATTGTACAACTTATTCTTTGTCATATTCTCTGCTATTTGTCCAAAGTATATTTCACATTGAATGGTTTAAATGCAGCATTCTTTTGGAATTTGACTCATTTTGTTTGAGCCTATAAGAAGTATTCTCGTTTCCTAGATTCAAAGGTGGTACTTTTAAGACTTTGATCTCACCGTGACTTTGTGGAATAGGAATCACTTTTCTGAGTGAAAGGGCAATGTAGAGTCTTGGTCTAAAGTGATTGACTTTCTACTCCACAGCTGAATGAAGGAGGTTTGTGACTGACTCCGTTTATAAGATTTGGTATATTTCATTATGAAAAACAAATATCTATATAAAATATAAAATGTTTTCTCCCAGGCAACACTTGCATTAGAATCCTGAGCCACTTTGAGATTTAGAATCTTTTTTTTTAAATTTGAATGGCTTCTTACATTTTATTGGAAACTCTAATTTCAACCATTTCTCTTTTTATTACTTTTATTGCATTATGAAGAGAAAAGTTACATGATTTCAATTTATCTGAATTTGTTAACATTTAAAAACATGTTTTAAGTAAATAGAATTAAATCACATTCTTGTTTCCTTTTTGTACCCCAACACCTCCCAGAGACCCCCCTTCAATACCTACAATATCTCTTTTGTCATATTCCTTAAAATTTATAAAATATTATAACAATAAAAGTATTATAAAAGTTGTTTGATATAAAACAACAATCAATTTAACAGTCTTATGTAGATGCTTGTCTACAGCAATAGTGAAAATACATTTTTCTCAATAAAAATTTTAAATAACTCCAAACATATTAACAAAATAATACATCACTACTAGTATTTTCTTAAATCAACATAAATATATAAAGTCTTTTTGTTTGTTTGTTTGTTTTGTATTTAGTAGAGTTTAAAATCTTGGCT
>JADRCD010168823.1:14943-25426 GCA_019843815.1 Montemys delectorum | reverse complement strand
AACCCTTTCCTCCCCAACTTGCTTCTTGGTCATGATGTTTGTGCAGGAATAGAAACCCTGACTAAGACACCAACTATAAATTTGTTTTGAGAGTGAATTACATTGTTGACTTCTACAAGTGAATGCTAAGTAAACTGAAATATATTTGGAGAATAACAACATGAGACAATGCATGCAAGTAAGCTTTTACTTTTTATTTGTTTCTGGTTTATGTTTTTGTTTTTGTTTTTTTTTTTTCCTAGATAGAATATCACTATATAGTCCAGTCTGGTCTTCAATTTAATGTCCTTCAAGTGGCTGAAAGTTTCCAATCTTCTTGCTTCAGTTTCCTCAGTGTAGGATTACTTTACAATCAGCTCAGTTTTTACATGTCATTATTTAGTGATGATTTACTATAGACTAAGTGGTTCACACATGTGATTATCTGATTATCATAACTATGAAATACTTTTGTCCTTGTTTTCACCTCACAGCTAAAGGTCCCAAAGACAGAGGGGTTCAATCACTTGTCCATGTTATTCAGACAGTGACCAGAATTTATTCCATGGCCCCTAATCATAGTGTAACAATTCCTATTTTCAAGCATGTCTTCCATTTGCCCTATTTACATTTATCTTTACCCTAGACCTTGGGGCATGCTAAACAGGGACCATTGGCTTCAGCTGTTGGGGAGAATAACAGGTCTGGGAAGAAGGCGGATTTCTAGCAGGAGTAGTGGGCTCTGAAAGACTCTAAGGCCACTACTGAACTCTACTTGAAATCAAAGATGTCCATTCAGTTCTGGCTGGCATTGGAATACAAAACCTTCACAAACTATAGTTTTTCCCCCAGTCCAAGGAAGGTGAGCATTACATAAAATGTAAGTGTTATCTTTACTAATTCACAACATCTGGAATTTATTTGTAGCCAGTAGTATGTAGTCACCGATAATGCAGCGAGTGAAAGCATACTTTGACACAGGGTAAAAGTGGGTTCTTCCACCTGAATTCCTTCCAGCAGGCTTTCCCTTTGTCCTTTCCTCAAAAGTGTTAAGTCATTTTTTATCTGAGAATGTAGCTTTTTCTCTTTCTTTTCCTCGTTCTGTTTTACTGGCTAGATGAAAGTTGTAGGTTATTTTTCAAAAGATAAATGACACATTCAGAGTCGAGAGATGGCCTCCATTTTGACAGGAATGACTGGGGACATGTGCTGGAAATAAGAGGCCTGAATTACTCAGCCTCGAGTGCCCCAGTTCACACAGCTTAACTAGGGCAGTGGCCTTTGGAAGGACTGATGACAGATGCACTGCTACTTTCTCTGTCTCTGTGTGAGTTACTCCAACTGCAAAGCCCCTTTAACGACACCCGGCTTCTTTTTGTGAGCAGGCTCCAGGCTCCACTCTGATTCTATTCAGTCACGTCTGCAGCCTCCTAAATCAATTTCCTTTCCTGAATAGAAGTCTGGAATGATTTTTTTTTTCCATTTTCTGTTTTTTAATTTTCCAAACCCAATAGACTGTCACAGAGAATCCACAATGGTAGTGGTGGTGGTGGTAGTGCTCATGCTGGTGTGTGTGTGTGTGTGTGTGTGTGTGTGTGTGTGTGTGTGTGTGTGTGTGTGTAGTTTGTTTTGTATAGGTAAAACACATAAGCTTTTACATTGATACAAGCCAAAGGAGTAGATACAATATTATGCACAATGAGTACATCATAGACGGGAACTTGGATGAGAGAAAGAAAGAAGAGAAGAGGGATATGAGAGGGAATAATAGAGGTCGTATTCTGATATTACAGTAAAATGCAAACAGCTTATAGAATCTTGTTTTCTTTACACAGAAAATTAAATGAATGCAGCAAAATTTGCCAGGTTCTGTTGAGGAATGAATAAGACATTGCTTGAGAATGACTGAGCTCAGAGCCCAGCACAGAGTAATTACTCAGTAAATGAAAATCCCCCTAAGTTTTGAGAGAATCTCTGGAATTTCCAGGAAGGTCCTTTTCCTCCATACAATATTTCCTGAAAATCAACTATTTTGACATTGGGTACAATTGATGAGTGAGATGGTGTCAAAGCAGGCCAGATAAACTTGTTTTAGCCTCCGAGCTTCACTGAAAGAAAGAGTATTGTTGACAATTTATTGTTCATCTATAAAATATTTGAACATCCTTCCTATAGTGAATGCTGTACTTATCTTTTAAAGGAGGGGTCTGTAGTCTTCTTATCTCTAGAGGCTAGAAATTAATGGATTCAGATTGTCCAACAAGATCTATTTTCTCAATACTGCAAAATAAATGACAAAATAAAACAAGTAGAAGAGCCATTAGAAATGTCTATAAAAGCAAAGAGACAAAGTTTAGGTAGCTCTAATATCCATCTGTGTGCCTATCTGTCTCTCTATATCAATCTACCATCTATTATCTATCTTTATTTATCTGTATATCTACCATGTATCTTTCTTTTTTATTCATTTAAGTTTTATTGCATTATAATGAGAAAAGATAATTTCAATTTATCTGAATTTGTTAACATTTAAAATCATATTTTAAGTAAATAGAATTACATCACATTCTTCTTTCTCTTTTGTACCTCAACTCCTCCCAGAGATCCCCCTTCACTACCTGCCATACCTTTAATTTTTAATCATATTTTTAAAAATTTATAAAATATTGAAAAAGTAAAAATGAGTATTATAAAAGTTGTTTGATATAAGATAACAATCAGTTGAACAGTCTTATATAGATGCTCGTCTACAGCAATAATGAAAATACATGTTTTTCTCAATATAAATTTTAAATGACACCAAACATATTAACTATTTGATATTTTATCACTATTATTTTTTAAATGAACATAAATAGATAAAAATCTTTTTGTTTGCTTGTTTTGTTTTTAGTAGAGCTTAAAAAATCTTGGCTCTTACTGTGGTACAACCCCCTCCCCAAAAGAACAATTTTTAGACATTGGATTTCATTGTAATAAGGCTGTACTTCAAAGACCCTCATCACCAAAGGATTTTACCTCCATCATAGCTAAGTGTTGACAGTTCTGATATGCTAAGGAATTATTTGTAGGCACAATTTTTGGATATAGACTTCCTGCTATGGTCAAAGCTATTTGACTTGAGTGATTGTCTTTAATCACAGCCCATAGAGAACAGGTTACATTCATTTAAGAAATAATGTATGTATTAAGATGGTCTATCCATGAAGTCATTCATCAATTGTTTCAATGAACAATGGTTCTGCTTGGAGGATGGCACAGACATTAGGTGAGGGTAAGAATCTGGTTCATTGACTGTAATGATTTTTGAAAAGCATTCATCTCAGAAAAAGAATAACTTATAAAGTCCTCTTCTTCAAAATTGATACAATAATTATAAATATCAAACAAAGTATTTAATCTTACCCTTTGTTGTTCTCTTACAAACCACCTCCCAAATTAATTGCCTATGTTTCTTTTGGCTGTATAAATAATTTTGAACTATGTAAACTGTTCTGAAAACCATAGTATAGTATAAACACATCATATAAACAATCCTACTAATAGAGAGGCTGAGAAAAGAGATGCCTGATTTCAAGACCATTATGTGGTACACAGCAAGACACTGTCAGGTATAAACAAGCAAAAAGTGTATATAGATTATTGAAAACTCCACCTATTTCTACAATTACCAAGTCAAAGAGACAACTGGATGACAGTAAACAAATTTCTAAATCCTCATATTTTTGAATTTCAATCAATTAGGATATGTTGGTAATATTAATGTCCATATTAAGAGATATTAAGGAAAAGAAATTGTTACTTCCTGTTATTTTTGTTGTTAGAGATGGAATTATGTTTGTGTGGGTATGTTGAAAGATTACTTTCTTGCTTTTTCTAGGGTGTAGTTTTGCTCCTTATGTTGGTGTTTTCCATTTATTATCCTCTGAAGGGCTGGATTTGTGGAAAGATATTGTGTAAATTTGATTTTGTCCTAGAATATTTTGGTTTCTCCAACTATGTTGATTGAGAGTTTGGCTGGGTATAGTAGCCTGGACTAGCATTTGTGTTCTCTTAGGGTCTTTATGACATCTTCCCAGGATCTTCTAGCTTTCATAGTCTCTGGTGAGGAGTCTGGTGTAATTCTGATAGACATGCCTTTATATGTTTCTTGACCTTTTTCCCTTACTGCTTTTAAAATTCTTTCTTTCTTTCTTTTTTTAATTTTTATTTTTTATTAGATATTTTCTTTATTTACATGTAAATTTTTCCTTTCCCAGTTTCCCCTCCAAAAAACAAACAAACAAATAAAAACAACAAGAACACACCCCTGTTGCCTCCCCCCTCCCCATGCCTACCACCCCACCCTCTCCCACTTATTGGCCCTGGCATTCCCCTACACTGGGGCAAAAAACTTTCACAAGGCCGAGGTCCTTTCCTCCTATTGATGATCGAATTTGCAATCCTCTACTATACACATGCTGCTAGAACATTCAGTCCCACCATGTATAGTCCTTGATTGGTGGTTGGGTCCTTGGAGCTTTAAGGGTACTAGTTAGTTTCTTTATTTAATGTATTTGGTGTTTTAATTATTATGTGACAGGAGAAATTTCTTTTTCTGGTCCAGTCTATTTGGAGTTCTGTAGGCTTCTTGTATGTTCATGGGCATCTCTTTCCTTAGGTTAGGGAAGTCTTCTATAATTTTGTGGAAGATATTTACTGGCCCTTTAAGTTGGGAGTCTTCACTCTCTTCTATACCTATTATCCTTAGGTTTGGTCTTCTCATTTTTTTCTGGATTTCCTGGATGTTTTGGGTTAGGAGCTTTTTGCTTTTTTGTATTTTCTTTGGCTGTTTTGTCAATGCTTCCTATGGGTATCTTTTACCCCTGAGATTCTCTCTCTTCTATCTCTTGTATTCTGTTGGTATTCTATGACTCCTGATCTCTTTCCTAGGTTTTCTAATTCCAGGGTCTCCCTGGAATTCCTGTCTCCCTTCATAATTTCTTTATTATTTCTAGTTCCATTTTTAGATCCTGGATGGTTCTGTTCATTTCCTTTGCCTGTTTGATTGTGTTTTCCTGTAGTTCTTTAAGGGATTTTTATGTTTCCTCTTTAAGGACTTTTAGCTGTTTACCTGTGTTCTCCTGTATTTCTTTGAGTGAGTTATTTATGTCCTTCTTAACGTCCTCTATCATCATCATGAGAGGTGATTTTAGATCTGAATCTTGCTTTTCTGGTGTGGTGGTGTGTCCAGGACTTGCTATGGTGGTAGAATTGGGTTCTGATGATACCAAGTAACCTTGATTTCTGTTGCTTATGTTCTTAAGCTTGCCTCCTGCTATCTGGTTATCTCTAGTGCTACCTGCCCTGGCTATATCTGACTGGAGCCTGTCTTTCCAATGATCTTGGTTGTGTCAGAACTCCTCAGAGTCCAGCTGTCTTTGGAATCCTGTGATTGTGGTATCTTGTGGTCCTGTAATCCTAGGCCCATTAGATTCCCCTGGGAGTGGAGCTTCCTCTGCCTGTTGTGGGACTGGCTGTGTAGTTTGTGTCCAAGGTCTGCTCAAGGTACCAGCCCAGACAGACAGGAAGGAACCCATGCCACTGGACTGGTGGAGTTCCTGTGTGCCTGGGTTCCACTGATCCCAGTTACTCCAAGTGTTGGGACAGATGTTATGTCTTCCTCTCCTCTGATCCTATGATCCTGGGCATGTTAGAGCAAAGCTTCTTCTGGCTGTTGTGGGACTGGCTGCAGAGTTTCTGCCCAAGGTCCTAACTTTCTTTCTCTTTGTTTGTTTGTTTCTTTCTTTCTAGCTAGTACTTTTCATCAAAGTTGACTCACTCTCTGGCCATTCCTGATCAGTGTTGTCTTCTGGCCATTTTGAATTATGATCCATACCAAAGCTTAGCCTTCTCACATTTAAATGGACTGAATGACATACTCAATATTTTAAATATTATTTACTTTTATATTAACTATAGCCAAGTACTGCTGGTTGTTTATAATAACTCTTGCAGTATTGGTAAAATCCTAAATATCCAATAATTTTTGTAATAATGAAAATTTTGGGCTACAAATCAGGATATCAAGATACATATATGATATTGAAGTGAAATTGTTTGAGTTGTCTGAGAGGATACTAGTGTTGACTACTATGTAGCATTCACAAACAGAGCATTTAAATCTGAACCTGTCACTGGAGAGGAATTGTTATCACATGAGACAGTACAGAAAATCAGTCCTGGAAACTGAATTCAATTCGGGTAGAGATTTTAGGGTAACTACAGTATAATTCCCAGGCTCTGTGGACAGATTATAAACCCAGGTATTATCTGTCCCAAAACCAAATCTCTTCATGTTTTAAATACTGTCTATGGGCCACACAGAGATTAGTAATGCAAGGTAGAAGAAATGAATCATGCAAAGAGGAACATGTGATATATTTCATAGAGGAGGAATCAAGGTCAAGAGCAGAAATGGCAAGAGTACCTGTGAAAAGCACAAGAGTCTGAGGATGCTTCTACAAACAGGCAAAAGTAGCCCATTTCAGTCACTACCTGTCACCAAGTACAGTGAGATCATCATCTTAAGGCACTGAAATCTCAATTTCATTAAAAATGTGCAAGGCAGAGGCTCATGCCTATTTAACAAAAAGTGTGCACTTTGTAGATAAACAGCCAGTCAAAATTTGTGTCAAAATTTGTCTTACTGGAGTTGTTTATTCAGCAGGCAAAGGTGAGAGAAGCTAGTCCAACAAGGATAAGCAAGGTTGCTCCTGAGTCTGAAACTTGCTGGAGAAAGTTACACAAGATGCTTTTTATTACTGGGATTTGCTTAAGAGTGTAGTTATTTATAGAGAGCCCCATTTGGTCTTTATTATTATCTCAGGGAATTTGATAGAACAAGTTCCAGAAAAAGCATATAACGTGAGAATAATGATTCTAATTTCTTGGATTGTTTTGTTAATAATAATTTTAAAAGTATTTATTTAACCTATATTTGCATAGGACCTTCAGCTTGCCTCTCTAAAAATCGGTCTGGGGAGATGCTACATTCGCTCTGTACTTGGTCCTGACTGCTGTTAAGAAATATTCCTTAAGGAAAGCAGTAATTCAGAAACATGAATAACTCGTACTTGATGAATGGAATACATTAATACCAACTCAATCTTGTTAGAAATCCAATTCCAGCAAGATTTCCCAAGTTAAATTCCCTTTGGCATAAATTTGTTTCAATAAGCCTCTTGCCATTTACAAATTTAGATGAAATAGACCCTTTAAGTAGCCATTAGTGTTTGCTTAAACAGTGCATTTTCAGGTAATTATGTTAAAAATAACGAGAAATTCTATTTACTAATATTTTCTTTCAATCATACGTTGAGCCAATCTTGAGGAAATTTCTCTTACTTTAAGCAGAATGAACTCAGTTGACTATTTTGAAATGCTCATTAGCACCCTACTTAATTGCTCACACATGGTTTCAGCTTTTTAGAACTATCAGATTTTGGGTTGCAAGACATAAAGTGACCAAGTGCTGCTGACTCCAGGCCTCCCCTTCATCCCTGCATGAGCTGGACTTTTCCTAGTATGTGTTTGTTTTCATACTTTTCTACTCTGACCTTTTACTTCCATTTCTATACATGGATAAAAAGAGGAAAAATAAACATTGTGTGTGCATTGAGGATATATGAAAGAATAGAATGATTAACCTAAGGTGTGCATGTTATAGTGTTTTATGTAGTATCATTTCTCCATAAGAAAAACTGATATTATGAAAGAAGTCTAAGCCAAGAGGAGATAGTGACTGTTTTATATATTTCATTTGCATCTTGTATCTTATCCTGTTGCATGTGTTGTCATGACTAGTAATTTGGGTACACCTTCAATGCAGATTATTATTGTCCATGTCAACTACCTAGGGATTCCTTAAAAAGTACTGCAGACTGGGACGTATACTCAGTAGAAATGTTGTGGCTTATAGATGTTAAGGTTGAACCTTCATGATTAAACCATCTCCACATTTGTTCTCTCCCATGACCTATCTCTTTGGCTTGCAGATGGTCTCCATGACCCCTTCTCTCTCCTTCTTTTTAAACAAATTTTGCTTATTTGCTTGTTTAAAGGGCTGGGATTGAAACCAAAGCATCAATAGATGCTAGACATATCTATATTCCTGAGCTCAATTCCTAGCCCTCTTTTTACCTCTTCAAACCAGACTTCACTAGATTGTATAAACTGCCATTGAACTCACTCTGTAGCATAGACTTGCCTTGAGCTTTTGATCTTCCTGCCTTCAGAATCAGGCCTTAGCCACCAGGATCAGCTCTATATTTAAAAACAATCGAGCAAATACTAAGTTCTAATGAGCATTCGGTGTTACAAATTTGTCACATTTGTGTGTCTTTCTGTGTGTGCATGTTTGAGAGAGTTTATGAGTATATGAGTATGTGAGTGTGTATGTATGAGAGAGAGTGAGTGTGTTTGTGGTACTTTAAAGTTTTTATTGAGAATGTCATACAAATTATTTTGATCGTAGACTGCTGAATTCATAGAGAAAACTGTTCCTTCTCTCTACACAGGTCAGGGCTAGTTATAGACATGGTTGCCTCCATTGCTTGCTAAGGGTTTTGCATATGACCAGAATCTTGCTGGAGACTCTATCCACTGCAGTCTCTTCTTTGTGTCCATGTTTCAGGGTATGAACTGGGATATCTTATGGCTGTGTCTAGAAGTTCTATGGATCAAGAATACCATATAACCTCATTTGTTATTACCTTCTGACTTATAGGGACATAGGACTTCAACACACAAACTTTTGAATAGGCAAGGTACAAAATCCAGCCTATAATATTGTTCATGTTTCATTGAATGACTGTCATTCAATGAAAGAAGACTAATGCAAAACTTAATGCATGGAATATTAACTGTTACCCAAGTACATTTCTAATACGTCTCAAAATAGACTCAAAGCAATGTTTATGATACCCCTTAGAGGGAACTCCCATAGGCTCTAACAGAAAAAACTGGCATATCTACCATCTCCTGTCCTCATGGTATGCAAGTGCAGCTTTCTTTTTGTACTCAAGAATCCTTGTGAATGGTTTTCCCTGTAGAACAACACTGTACAGACTCTAAGACCAAGGCTTGAAAGAGTTAGGTTTTTCTGCTTCATGGCTTCTGAAGCATTGAGCCACTTCTTGGGAGTTTAAGCTACCCACTACAGTAAGATGTCACATAGAGAGCCCTGGGGAACTTTGACTATTACTGAAAAAGACTAATCTATCTTTATGAAATTTCATTCCCGTATTGTAAGAAGGAACCAAACTGAAGCTATTTTGAGTAAAACTTTCATTTTGAATAGGGTTCAAATACAGTTTAAGTTCCCAAGACCTCCCTGGATAATTGACATTCTGCCTATCAGAGTGAGACATATACGTGGGTAACTGAGATCCAGCTTGTCAAATAGAGACATGAATGCTAGGCAAGTCATCCTGCCAAAGTTTAAAAAGACAAGTTAGAACAGAATAAGTGTATCACATAAGGAAATGTTCCTAGGACAGTCTCTCATCCCTAATCCTAATTGATGGGAAAATGTTACTGTTATCTAGTAGAAATGTTTGTGGTACCATTCTAGTTCAGGGTTACAGTTTAGCTCTTGAATTTGTTCTGAATCCCAGATTGATCAATAGCAGCCTGATTACAATAAATTTTTGTTATCTGTATTGATCTGGCATTTGAGTTCTATTGGTTTTAAATAGACCCCATAACAGTATATGTACTTATACATAGTTTAATTTTTTAAATTTTTTTATGATTATAATTACAGCATTTTCCTTTTCTTCCTCCAACCTTCCTCCATGTAGTCTCCCTTACTTTCTTTGAAATTTATTGTTTCTTTTCCTTAGGTATTGTTACACGTTGTGTATGTATACACACATACACACACACACACACACACACATGCACACACAAACATAAATGCATACAGGCACACAGATATAATACATATATAAACCTGTTCAGACTATCTCATGTTACTTGTATGCATATGTCTTCAAGCCTGACCATTTGGTCATGGATTATTAGTGTGATCTTCCCTGACTATTTCCCCTGCCCTTAGTATTTCTTAGTTGTCTACAATTCTTTGTATAGAATTTAGAGCTCCTGAGCATCCTTCTTCCATGTTACCATGTCTGTTGGTATGGTTCTTGTTCAGATCATGTTTAAGCAGCCAGGCTGATGAGACTTCATGGTTGTAGCTTCTGACATATCTAGGAAACACTGTATTACAGCAAAACCCTCTGTGGGGCATGTATGTCTCGCTGCTGAGACCTGGGTCTCTTGCCTGCTGCTGCTGGCCTGGGTGGGGTGCATTAGTCAAAAAGGAGGCAATGTATAAATGAGATATTTTATTATAGGAAAGAGAAAATAGGCTGGTCAAGTAGAGAGAAGGAAAGAAGAAGAAGGAGAGAAGCAGAAGAGAGAGAGAGAGAGAGAGAGAGAGAGAGAGAGAGAGAGAGAGAGA
>JADRCD010168823.1:0-14933 GCA_019843815.1 Montemys delectorum | reverse complement strand
AGAGAGAGAGAGAGAGAGAGAGAGAGAGAGAGAGAGAGAGAGAGAGAGAGAGAAAGGAAAGAAAGGGAACAAGAGAGCAAAAAGGCAAAAGAAGAGAACAAAGAGCAGGAAAGAGGAAGAAAGCAAGAGAAGAAAGAGGGCAGGAGAAGGAACAAAGAGCAAGAGAGGAAGGGAAGAGGGCAAGAGAGGAGACAAAGAGCAAGAGAGAGGAGGAAGAGGGCAAGAGAGCAAGAGAGGAAGAAAGGAAGCAAGAGGGGAGACAAAGAGCAAGAGAAAGCAAGAGAGAGGAGGAGTGGGCAAAGCGTCCCTTATATTGTATGGGTCATGGCTATTTGTAGGGCAAGGCATGCCTGGCTGTGGTCAGATGACTGGGGGTAGGGTTCAGCTAGAATACTGGGAGCTTGGGGCATTGTCTGCCTGATAGAGCACACATCTCCTGTGGGGGCAGCTGTGAGGGGTTGTGACTGAAACAGGAGCCAAAGACTCAGGAGTTATAGCCGAACTCCTTCCACCCCCTGCAGGCAGAAACTGCCCACTAGGTCTCCAGGGCTCAAGGCCTATTACTCGACTGAGCCTAAGTTGCCTGAACAGACCACTGCCCTATATTCCTCTAGATCTTCTAATATTTTAGTTAAAATATAGTGATTTTAATGTCCCTCTTCTATTTCATCTTTAGCCCCTCCTAAATCCCACCTACTATACTTTTAAGTGTAACTACCATTATGCCCCATTTCAATTTGATAGTATCTTTTCTTTTATTATTATTTTTATGTTATGTATATTTTTGCACAAGTACATAATTATAACCCATTGAGTTCATTTTTTATTTTATGTATATGTGCTTTATAGGCTGGCCACTTAGTATTGGATAACCAATTAAGTGGCTCATCCTTGGGAGAGGCTAATTTTCCCTAGTAGTCATTAGTTACTTGTAGTTCTATGTCTATGGATGGGATTCTATGAGATTCCCCTGCTTTTCCATTAGAATGTTTATTGATATTGCCATTGTTCTGGTACTGTTTATGCAGCTATTTCTAAGATAGACTGTTTCACAGCAGACTTCCTATATCTCTGACTCTTAAAATCTTTCTAATCATTTATTCATGATTTTTCACTGAGCCATAGATGCCGATGTTGTGGTATAGATGGATCCTTTGTGGCTGGGATCCACAAAAAAAATCTGTTGATCTCTGTAACTTGTCAAGTTGTGGTTCTCTGTGATCATCTTCATTTACTGCAAAGAGAAGCTTCTTTGATGAGTGGTGGCACCTACATTTATATGTGGATGTAAGAATAAGATTTCAAAATGTAGTTAGGAATTACGCTGGTCTAGCAGAGTGTCAGTCGTGGACTCTCATCTATCCTCCATGGTGTTACTACCTGCAGGAAGTTGGCTAGGTCTAGTACCAGGCATGATGTCCCTCCTGTTGAGTGGACCTTAAATCCAGTAAGACATAAAATTGGTTAGCACAAACATGAAAGTGCCAGTTATTGCAACTTTTCAGATATATTTCCATGGTGATCATTGTTATTGTTCATAAGTGTCACAACTGAGTAGGGCTATTAATTGCTTTTCTCCCTTGTCAGCTTACACAGTATTTTCTGGTATTGTGGAAGCTAGGCTGCAGGAGGGAGGCTTTCAAGTAATCTGCAGATTGATTGTTGTATCCCAAGTGTGAAATGTCAATAATAGTGACTTGCCTTCCACTTCTGTGTGACAGCCAATGGCCAGGACAATAGTCTATATTGTTTGAGACTCACTTGGCTACTTTGACCAACCATTGGAAAGGAGGTATCTTGTGCGTATACAAGAGTTTGTTTTAGTCTATGAGGTTTTGTTTTGTTTTAGCGAGGAGGTAGACAAAACTATTATGATCACATGATCTCAACCCTGAGCATTGATGAGTACTACAGGGGATATCTATTTCTTGATACCTCCCTCTTGATATCACAATGATTTCTATATTTATTGTGTAACATGGAATCCCCTAATGGCATTTTACTTCATGAGGATATAGCACCGAGTTCCATAACCCAAGATAATAGTTTATTAGTAGCTCAGAACATAGAATAAGCAAGACAGTACCCTTGTTGTCTTCTGTTCTTATCCATAAAGTTCTTGTTGAATCCAGAGGAAATTTTACAATTTAATAAATTAATGTTTTGGTTTTCTGGTTCTTTTTTATTTTTTAGTAAAAACTTGTGCTTTTACTGTAAATTCTATTTTATATAGTTTAAAATCCATTCACTAGAGTGAGCATACCAAAAATGGCTCTTAATATTCTTGAGCTCAAGAAGCTTGTTCAGGTGCAATTGGTACTGTCAACATTTCTTGTGTGGTTTTAATGAGAAAAAAAAATTAAAAGCAAATTTCTCTGTATGACCAGTCATTAATCATTGTAAAGATAGCTGGGAAGCAAATTAACTGAAAGTATACAGCATTTGCCTCCAGAAGCTAAGTGATCATAAAGGCCTTCAGGAAAATTTGTTATATACAAACACATGTTCTTAAGAAATGATGATAATGAAAATGTTTGAAATCAAAGGTAAGTTTTGTTGTTGTTGATCAAAATTGAAGCAATCTGAGAATTCAAGTCTGGATAAACACCAGTTCTCTTCCCTTTGTGATTCTTCTACATATGCTGCTTAGGTCATTCTGTTAGATTTTTCTGCCTTGCCACTCCTAACTCTGGGTCAGTTCTGTGTTCATGGAAGACTTATAAGTATTACTGAGTCCTGTCCTGCCCATCTTTCTTCTTCTTCATTTTCCTCCTGAAATTTTTAAAAAAAACTTTTTATTTGTCTTTTGTGACTTTTACATCATGCACCTCAATCCCACTCATCTCCTCCTCCCCTCAAACCCATTATCCACCCTTGTAACTTTCTCCAAAATGGAGAAAAACAGTCCTTGAAGTTGTAGTGTGTAGCAGTATGTTCATACTTCTTTGTTCACAAATGTTCATTGTAATGAGTTGTTGATCTGGTTTGTGGACTCTGGCTCCTGCTACACTATCAATATTGTAACCTCATTGGGACTCCTCTTGGATATCCTGTGGTTGCCCTATGTCATGGAGATCCCATAGTTTAAGAACTGTATGACCAGCCCCTTCATGTAATCCAGCAGTTCAGTAATGGGATAGATGTTAGGGTGGGCCAATTCAAAGCCTTGGATTTGGCTCTGAGAGGTATCGAAGATGTTTATCCCACCAGCTCTCCTCAACCCACACCACCAGGGAAAGCTCTCCTGCCCTGCCCTGGATGGCCCATCCATTGTTGCAGCAGGTAAGAGGCAGAGTCAGCTCCCTTCCGTTCTCAGGCCCTCGGGATGGCTGGTCCATGCCCACGACATCGGGGCCAGCCCTGCAGTGCTTCCCAGGTGAGGTGTAGGTCCCATTCTCCCAAGTGCTGCAGCAGCCAAGGGCCTAGATGGGCTCTCCCACTCTCACATTCTCATGGCTAGCTCACTTGGCCCTCCAAACAGGGCCAACTCTACTCTAGTCCCAGGGATGTATAGTTCTGTCTCTCCTGAGTGGTGTTGCTGGTGAAGAACAGAGACACCTCTCATGATTCCTATACCAGCTCTCCCATCTGCATTAGGTGGTGAGGGTCAAGGGGCCACAGGGGAAAAGGAATCGTTTTCTCGACCCCACCATTTCAGGGCAGACAAGTGGCAGGGCCACCTCTCACTCATGGCCACCCACTGTTACTTCTGCCAACAGAGTCAGCTGTGTTGTGCTTCCCAGGTGAGGTACACGGCCTGCTCTCCTGAGTGCTGTAGCTGGAATGCTAGTGAACCATTCAATTACACAGGGGAGTTTTATTTAAATCTATAAACTAGAACAGCAAAGGTATTCTCCAAATTTTTTATGAAAATAAAATCTATTGATCAAGGCACTTTGTGAAAAATAAAAACATAAAAAGTTTTTAAAAAGTAAAATGTGGTGAGAAATAGGTGCCTAAAATACCTTTACATAGAAAATTGGTTTATTACCAATTAGAAGGAGGCTCCTCCTTCTAATTGTATTTCTGTAGAAGTAGAAGTAATATGTATGCTATCTTATAGAAGATCCTCAATACTATAGAACAGATTTTGTCTGAGAATGTCTTTCTAATGTCTCACTTTAGTGATTTTCTATCATCCCTGCTTTCAGATCCATCTGATTTATGTCTAACTTCCCCTTAGTGATGGGTGTTTAGAATGTTGCTGATAACAACTGTCCCTTTTTGTAAAGAGTAAATTCCTAAAGGCAGAATTGAAAAGTTAAAAACAGTAACTGTTTAAAGTTTCTTGCTGGAATTTAGTAAGTGGACTTTTTAACTTAATTTAATTTAGTGGGGAAAATTCACTAATCACTAGGAAAGCAGCTACTTCGTCCTGTTCTGGGCCCACTGCTTAGCTCATACTGTCATTGTGACACATTAATAGAAATGGGGGTGTGTAGTGGGAGGAGCGAGGAATGGAGAGAAGGAGAGAGGGAGAAGGGGAGAAACATGCTATCCTGGAGGTAAGGTTTACCAAAATCCCACTAATGGTTCCCAATTAAGATTCAGGTAAGTCTTCCATGCAAGATGTATCAGGCCATAAAGAAAAAGAAGCCAGTGTTTTCGTTCTGAGCAGAAGTGGCTAAACCAAATGGCTCAACACAAAAGTCATGAGTTTTCCTCATCTTTGAGGTCTTTTATTCAATTCATGCTAGAGGCAGCTGAGATTGTCACTGTTATTTTTTTATTTATATATTTATTTACAGACATATAGTTCAATAGTTGATGTTTTGAATGCTAGAGGATTCCTTGTAAGGAATCCAAATCCACTTCTGAATGAACTCTTCTTGTGAACTCTCAGAGTAGTTCACAGTCAATCATAGCAGTAAAGAAGGGTTTTCAGAGAAGCTAGCCTCCCAGCCCAGCCTTGCAGCATAGCCTATGCAATATGATTTTCTGCAAATAACTGAAACTGATTAGACTGTCTCCCTGTACACCCATCCCCACATTCCTATGTATATCAATACCATCTTTATTTAGCCAGAGGACCTCAGCACATCCCAGGAAGCTCCCCAGAAACCTTAACTAGAGGCCATGCCTAAGGTAATTTTCTCTGTTTTCATGCAGTACCTTTCTGTTTATAGTTCTTTCTCAGCCAACCTTTCAGTTCACAGATACATAGGGGTAAGATACATATTCCTCTGGGATGGCTGGGCAGTGACTTGGTCTTTGGCATCCATATTGCATTCTCCTGACCTTGCATATCTCTTTTTCATTGTTTACTCTGCTGCAGACAGTAAAACCTTGAGGTATCACATCTAGCTTAGTTGCTCTAATAAATACTAGACCTTAACTGACCTTTGCTTCCCTAGAACCTGCATTACATCCTCCCTACAACAAATATCTACAGATACTTTTTTTTTCTATTATGATCCTTACTGGTCTAAATTCTTATTTCTTCCTTCCCTTCTACTTCCTCAGAAGAAACATGTCATTTTTCTAGTCAAGAAACATGTCATATTTTTCTAGTCAAGAATTCTCTCATTCATTTACCCAAAAATTTAATGCATTAAACATCTTGTTCATGCCCATGAAACTACATTATCAATGACACTATGTTATTACAGAAAATACAGGATGAATAAGACTTAGTTTCTGTCCTCAAGGAATTTTCTTGTCTTAATCAGAAGACAGAAATAGGAAGATAATTATAAGTCTGGACGCATCTCAGGAAGCTACAAGGAAGTACAGAACAGTCCTCAATCCAGTCCCTAGTTCAGCATCTTCTAGGAAGATGTAGGATTCACTTTCATTGCAGTTGTCAAAACACTTGACAGAACAATTTAAGGAATGAAAGGCTTAGCTTAGTATTGCTCTAGAGAGATTTTGTTCCATCATGGCAGGGAAGGTGTAGCAAGAAAATCTGTCCAGTCCATGGAAAAGAGATTTGTATCACCAGCTAGTCAGGTATGACAAATCAGAAGTAGATTGTGCCAGAGCAGAATAGATTGTACCACACAAGGATAACCTTCAAAGTTTGGTTCTCAGTGACATACCTATGCTAGTCAAGCCTAAAGTCCTAAAAATTCCTTATCTCCAAGCAAACAGCTGCCACCAAAAGGGAAAAAGCATGAGCCCCTTGGAAGAGAGGCATTCAGATTCACACAGAAGGTGGTAGGCTTAGCTCAGGAAAATCACACAATGAAGATGTATTGATTAAAGCTAAATGGAAGTAGATGCTTGCCAGAAAAATAGAGAATGCCCAGAAAAAGAGAAAGGGGGCTTAGATAAATACCACAGGGATTGCATGGGAAGCCTCACTCAAGGGAGAAACAGAAAACACTATATGTGTGCAGATCACTGGTCTGGTACATGTGTTTTGCTTATAAAGGTGGTGTGAGGAGAGGATGAGAGAAGATGCTGAGAAGATGGCTGTGGCCAGCAAATTCAGTGACATAGACAGAGTAACAAGGACTTTGGCCTTGGAAGACTTTCAAAACTGTTTGCTTACCCTGACTTGTTTTGCTTTGCTTTTATGTAGAGACACTGTTAACAAACTCAAGAATTTCCTGAGGGATTTGAAGACAATCATCACAAATAACCACTTTCTTATATACAGTCCATGAGTTCTTTTTTTTTATTTTATTAGATATTTTCTTTATTTACATGTCAAATGATATCTCCTTTCCTGGGTTCCCCTCCAAAAAAATAAATACAAAAAATTAAATTAAATTAAAAAAAAATGTTCCTTTCCCCCTCCACCTGCTCACCAACCCACCCTCTCCTGCTTCCTGGTCCTGGCATTCCCCTATACTGGGGCATAGAACCTTCACAGGACCAAGGGCCTCTCTTCCCACTGATGACCGACTAGGCCATCCTCTGCTATACACATGCTGCTGGAGACATTAATCCCACCATGTGTACTCTTTGGTTGGTGGTTTAGTCCCTGGAAGCTCTGAGGATACTAGTTAGTTCATATTGTTGTTCATCCTGAGGGGATGCAAACCCTTCAGCTCATTGGGTCCTTTTTCTAGCTCCTTCACTGGGGATTCTGTGCTCAGTCCAATGGATGGCTGTGAGCCTCTACTTCTATATCAGTCAAACACTGTCAGAGCTGTTCAGTAGACAACTATATCAGGCTCCTGTCAGCCAGCACTTGCTGGCATCCATAATAGTGTCTGGGTTTGGTGACTGAATATGGGAAGGATTCCCAGGTGGAGCAGTCTCTGGATTTTCCTTCCTTCAGTCTCTGCTCCATAGTTTGCTTCATTGCTGGTGGGATTGCAAGCTGGTACAACCACTCTGGAAATCAGTTTGGCATTTCCTCTGTAAATTGGCCACAGTGCTACCAGAGGACCCAGCTATACCACTCCTGGGCATATACCCAGAAGATGCTCCAACATGTAATAAGGACACATGCTCCACAAGGTTCATAGAAGCCTTATTTATAATAGCCAGAAACTGGAAACAACACAGATGTCCCTCAACAGAGGAATGGATACAGAAATTGTGGTACATATACACAATGGAGTACTTCTCAGCTATTAAAAACAATGAATTTATGAAATTCTTAGGGAAATGGTTGGATCTGGAGAATATCATTCTGAGTGAGATAACCCAATCACAAAAGAACACACATGGTTTGCACTCTCAGATAAGTGGTTATTAGCCCAGAATCTTAGAATACCCAAAATATAGTCCACTAATTCTTAAAGGTACTTTGGTGACTTTGAGTCAAAAAGCACATGAGCATCTGAACTCTTCTAACCAGGAAATTAAGCAAGTTAAAATATTAATGGTATTAAATAGATAATAGATAGATGATAGATAGATGATAGATATAGATGGATAGATAGATTATAGATAGATATTATAAGAATTTACTAAATCAATTTTCAAATAGTAACATCAACAAAATTCACACCTGACAAGCAGAGACCCATAGAGTTACTTAGTCCTTGAGGCTGGGTGTCTCAATGGTGGGAAAATGCCCAGAATATCTGTCTTTCTCTGGAAGGCAACAACTGGCACTTACTCAGTCCGCAAGGCTAGGTGCCTCAATATTTCTAATCTGGCAACAGAATCCTAGAGTTTTCTAGGAGAGTTGCTGGTCCCAAAACCAAGAAGAAAGTTTAGAGATGCTATTTCTGCTATCACTGATGAAATTGCAGTAACAACAGCAATAGGGCAAATCAACTTAGCACCAAGAGGAAAAACCAACTAAGCAAAGATAAGTTACCCTTTATATCTGGACTTCTATCAGAAGGTACTACCCACATTTGGGGTGTATCTTCCCATATTAATTAAGGCAATTGGAACAGTTCTTCTGGTGAGGCCCCCTACTCAATGACAATAATCTGTGACAAACTGACATTATAACCAATCATAGTATATATGCATGTATAAACACATATAACATACAACACATGTAGACAGACAGGCAGGCAGACACACATGCACATACACACACACACACACACACACACACACACACACACACACACACACTGAAGATAGCATTGTTAAAAAATGAAGGAAAGGAAAGGTCAGATTTAGAAAGGCAGGTCCCCAGAAGCACATTTATTCACATCAGGGGTTTAAAGTGAAAGCCTTGCTATGTCCTGAACTGTGTTACTTCCAAGTTCACATGATGGTTCCCTAATTTTCAATGTGTTTGAATTTGGAGATAGAGTTGTTAAAAAGGATGTAAATTTAAATGAGATCATAAGAGTTGGTGGGGACCCTGACACACTAGTCATGATGTACTTTTAAAGAGAAGACACCAAAGCATTTTCCCCTCTCCATTCCTTTTCCTCTTCCCACAATTGTCTATATTAATTTAGATTCTGTAGAAAAAACAGACCAATTAGATTTGCTAGATTGGTTCACAATTAATATGGGCTCCATATAGATCAACTATGCCCATTTCATGTTGGAGAGGCTATGAGAATACTTTAGCTACACAGTCTATGAAGTGGGATTTAACAGCAGTTCCAAGCCAGTGCTGAAGGCCTGGAATATTCTCAGAGAGTCCTTGGCCTTCAGTTCATGTTACAAGTTCAAGAAGTTATATTCTGAACCAATAAAGTCATGGCAGCAGCAGTAACAGCAAAAATAAACAAGTAAAGTGACATAAATGTGGGAAATGGGGTAGACATGGTAACAAGCATGAAAGTAAGGCAGCCAATCAGAAGACACTAATTTATCCTAGTATCTCATTGTATCTGGGTAGTCCACAAGAAGAGGACCTTTCTGGAGAATAGTCATTTTTTCTTAGGTAGTCCTTCCTAGGAATACCCTCAAGGACTCCCCCAGAGTCTTGGGTCTTAGTTGATTTCAGATCCTATCTAGTTGAGAATTGAATTGACCCTATCCTCCTATTCTCTTTCCCTCTCCCTCTTGTTCATAGTGTGAAGGACAGACATGTAAGAAGAACAAGGAGCAATCTACAACCTAGGGTTTACCATATCATGGGTATGTGCTCTACTACTGAGAGGCATCTCTAATTAATACATACTATTTTAACTCACATCATAGTGTAAGATACTATACCCTCTCTGAAAAGTCATCAGTTCTTATGCTTGTTCCTTCAATGGCACTCACATTTTTTGACTATATTGGTGTCTGAATTACAAAGGCAGAGCACCTCTCATGGCACTCCCTTGGCAGCAGAAGCTCTGCCTACATTTGAATTTATACACTGAAATGTTATGGAGCTTTCCGAAGCCTGAATGACCACCGAAGGTTCTTCATTGATAATTCCACCTTTTAGAGAATCTGTTTCTTGTGATCTGACAAGATATTCCTCCCTGTGAATTATGAAAGCTACATCTTTCATGTAGAAAGATGTCTCCTTCATTGCTATTCATTTCAATGGAAAAGACCTCTTTAATGACAATAACAACATTTGAATTTGATTTGTTCAAATTTGGGATTTCTCAAGTTGAAATCAGCTTCAATGGTTTTTCTCTATCAAAAGGTTCTCCTGTTCTCAGAGGAGCATTACTAGGAGACAGTTTGTTCATCACAGTTTCAGTTCTCCATGAAGAGGCTGACAGTGAGGCCAACTCAGCAATGCATGAGCCTAATTATTAGAAATCTTATATTCTTTTTCTGCTCAATGCTTTTTTTTCTGATTTAAGATGGACTGACAGGCTCTTAGCATACTGATTAGGAAATAAGCCAGTTGATTTCAACCTTTACAATCTGCTCCAAGGCTGCTGTATGAAATGCACAGACTCACACTTCCAAATTCAGAAGGCTCAGTATTACCATGTGGTATAGTGTCTCTTTCTTTTTAAAGGAATATTGTCCTTTTAGTGAAACAATGATTTTATTATTTTCAGAGGCTGAAAGACATCTTGGGATATTATAAAATTTAAAATAATGTTTCACATGACCACTAATGCAAAATGAAGGTCAATGGGTGAATTTAAAACAAAGCATTTCTAGTCAATTCTGGGAAAGATTATTTTGGTGTCAATTAGTAGTAGAATTGACAGGACAAAAACCCTGGTGATTTTCAAAGGAGAATGAATTCAGTAGACATCTGACACCAAATGACTTATTTTTTATTTGTGTGCATATATGAGCTTATGATATATATGGTCATTCACGTGTATGAATGTGGACATGGATATGTGACAGAGGTCTGTCAACCTCTTTTGAATCAGTGTCTCTATTGTTTGACTCTTAGATTATCTGACTGATGAGGTTTTTGGGATTTTCCCATCTCTACCTCCCCACTCTCAGTAGGAACACTGGGCTTATAAATGTACTATCATGCCAGCTTTTGGGGGGAAGTTAGGGATTGATTCAGACCCTTCTGATTGTGTTTCAGGTGCCTTATCTACTGAGCTGTGTTCTTATTCCATAAATGATTTTTAACAGGAACAAGACAGAGAGATCCCATCTTGAAACAACAAACAAAGCTCTGGGCTGGTGTCCTGAGTGGACCTTGGGTGCAAGCTCTGCAGCCAGTCCCACAACACCCAGAGGAAGCTGCTGCACTCCCAGGTGCTCTAACAAGTCACAGGATCCCAGAATCACAGGGTCACAGAGACTGCCTGACTGTGGGGAGTTTTGATACAGGCAGGATCACAGGAAGGACTGACTCCAGTCAGAATTAGCAAGGGCAGGTAGCACTAGAAATAACCAGATGGCAGGGGGCAAGCTTAAGAAAATAAACAACACAAACCACGGTTACTTGGCATCATCAGAACCTAATTTTCCCACCATAGCAAGTCCTGGACACACCATCACACCGGAAATGCAAGATTCAGATCTAAAATCACTTATTATGATGATGATGCAGGACCTTAAGAAAGACATAAATAGCACCCTCAAAGAAATACAGGAGAACACAAGTAAAGAGCTACAAGCTCTTAAAGAGGAAACACAACAATCCCTTAAAGAACTACAGGAAAATACAATCAAACAGGTGAAGGAAATGAGCAAAACCATCCAGAATATAAAAATGGAAATAGAAACAATAAAGAAATCAGAAAGAGAGACAACCCTGGAGATACAAAACCTAGGAAAGAAATCAGGAGTCATAGATGCAAGCATCACCAACAGAATGCAAGAGATAGAAGAGGGAATCTCAGGGGCAGAAGACACCATAGAAAACATTGACACAACAGTCAAAGAAAATGCAAAAAGCAAAAAGCTCCTAACCCAAAACATCCAGGAAATCCAGGGCATAATGAGAAGACCAAACCTAAGGATAATGGGTATAGAAGAGAGTGAAGACTCCCAATGTAATGGGACAGTAAATATCCTTAACAAAATTGTAGAAGAAAACTTCCCTAACCTAAAGAAAGAGATGTCCATGAACATACAAGAAGCCTACAGAACTCCAAATAGACTGGATCAGGAAAGAAATTCCTCCTGTCACATAATAATAAAAATACCAAATGCACTAAACAAAGAAAGAATTTTAAAAGCAGTAAGGGAAAAAGGTCAAGTAACATGCAAAGGCAGGCCTATTAGAATTACACCAGACTTCTCACCAGAGACTGTGAAAGCTAAAAGATCCTGGGCAGATGTCATACAGACCCTACAAGAACACAAATGCCAGCCCAGGCTACTATATCCAGCAAAACTCTCAATTACCATAGATGGAGAAAACAAGATATTCCATGACAAAACAAAATTTACACAATATCTTTCCCCAAATCCAGCCCTACAAAGGATAATAGATGGAAAACATCAACATAAGGAGCAAAACTACACCCTAGAAGAAGCAAGAAAGTAATCTTTCAACAAATCCACACAAATCTAATTCCACCTCTTACAATAAAAACAACAGGAAATGACAATTACCTTTTCTTAATATCTTAATATGAAAATTAATATTACCAACATATCCTAATCAATTGAAATCCAAAAATATGAGGAATTAGAAATTTGTTGACTGTCATCCAATGGTCTCTCTAATTTGGTAATTGGAGAAATAACTCCAATATTGTATAATCTATATATACTTTCAGCTTGTTTGCGACAGTGTCTTGCTGTGTACAACATAATGGTCTTGAATCTTGCTTCTCCTATTTTAGCCTCTCTACTAGTAGTATTGTTTATTTGATGTTTTTACACTATACTATGGTTTTCAGAACAGCTTATATATTTCAAAAGTATTTATATACCCAAGGGAGACATAGACATTTAACTTGGGAGGTGGCTTGTAGGAAAGAGAACAACAAAGAGTGAGACTGAATGCTTTGCTTGACATTTGTAGCTCTTGTATCAAGTTTGAAGAAGAGGACTTTATAAGTTACTCTTTCTCTGAGATGAAGGATTTTCTAAATTATCACAGCTAATGAACCAGATTCTTACCCTCAATGTCTGTGCCACCCTCCAAGCAGAACCATTGTTCATTGAAACAGTTGGTAAATGACTTTATGGATAGACCATCTTAATACATACACCATTTCTTAAATGAATGTAACCTGTTCTCTATGGGCTGAGAATAAAGTTACTCACTCAAGTCAAATAGCTTTGACCATAGAAGGAAGTCTGTATCCAAACATCGTGCCTACAATTCATTCCTTGGTGCAGGAGAACTGTCAACTCTCAGCTTAGCTAGGATGGAGGTAAAATCCTTTGGTGATGTGAGAGTCATTGAAGTACAGCCTTTTTACAATGAAATCCAAAGTCTAAAAATTGTTCGTATTTTGGGCTTGTACCACAGTAAGAGCCAATGTTTTAAACTCCACTAAATACAAAACAAACAAACATAAATACTTTATATATTTATGTTCATTTAAGAAAATACTAGCAATGATGTATTATCTTGAAATATACAGTTCATATGTTTGGAGTTATTTAAAATTTATATTGAGAAAAATGTATTTTCACTATTGTAGACGAGCATCTACATAAGACTGTTAAATTGATTGTTGTTTTATATCAAACAACTTTTATAAAACTCATTTTTATTGTTATAATATTTTATAAAATTTAAGAAATAAGACAAAAAGATATTGTAGGTATTGAAGGGGGGTCTGTGGGTGGAGTTGGGGTACAAAAGGGAAACAAGAATGTGATTTAATTCTATGTACTTAAAATATGTTTTTAAATATTAACAAATTCAGATAGATTGAAATCATGTAACTTTTCTCATCATAATACAATAAAAGTTAAACAAACAAACAAACAAACAAACAGAAAAAAAAAAGGAATAAAACTAAATTTGGAAAACAAAACCAAAACCAACCAAACAAATATCAAGGTCCAGCCTTAGCTTGGCCTGGGTCTTGAGGAAGGGATATTTGGGAATGGTGGAAAGAGGACTCAGAGTTCTGCTCTAGATAGAGAAATATATACAGTATTCTGCAAGCAAGCCTTATGCATACAGCAACCATTGGCACTTGAAGAGATACATGTCTTGCTGGCTTTGCTCCAGGAGCAGGAAGCAGGCTTCCACGACTCTGCTGGACCCAACAGACAAACAATAACAAAACAAAACTGCCACACAGACCTTGCGTGACCACAGCATCTGAGGTGTAAGCTTAAAGAAAGCCAGTCTCCTGCACCCGCATTGTTGCCTGGCACCCCCTAGCCCAGATATGTCCTCGTACTCTTGTGCTAGATGCCAACCAAAATATGACAGCTAGAGAGAAAATCGGACACTTCTCTCTGACCTTTTACCAATGTTCCAACTTCCTAGCCAAACCCTGGCCTAGAAGTTCTGTAAAAAAAAAAAGTTACCCACCCAGACTAATTGCCTCTGGCATTGTTAGGGAAATAATGTAGGGGTAGGGCATTGAAGCTTACAGAATGGAGACTTATCCTAGGGCAAGGTCAGGTGGAATCTTCATTCTCAGTAAATATAGGACAGGCCATATTAGATCTGCAGTTGAATGACTCCCAGGAACTAGCTTAACAAGGATCCCCTGGGGCTAACCTCTGCTAGCCCAGAGAATTAGCATAGTTGAGGAATTAACTAGGCCCACCCAGTCTGTAACCAAAACAACAAACTGAATAGGAACTATTTGTACCTGGCTACCTACCTATCAACCTTGTGTAGAGGTCACTTGCCTATGTGACTTCAGTCTTGCTCTCTGATCCTTTTGACCCCCGCCCACCTATGTGACTCTTGTCATTCGCCCTGTTTCCTGCATACCATATAAGCCTGCTTCTCACTTTGTGCTCTCTCTTGGATTTGGACTCTCTCTTGGACAGAGATTCACACTAGAACTTAGATTCATGCAGTCTGCAGTCCCCCGGGCCCAGAGTGCTTGGGCCCAGGGGATGCAGTGCCTATCCAGAGAGGTGGCTGCTTTAGACTCAGTGTGTTTCAGGTGGCCTCAAATGTACCTTAATTACTAAGCTGCCGGACTTATCTCTTTTGCAATGACTGTAAAAGTCTGATGCCATTTTTAAGAAATACATTCAGATCCTGTACTTCATGTGTCGTCTCTGCCATCATTCTTTGCCTACACCTCATC
>JADRCD010168822.1:0-42213 GCA_019843815.1 Montemys delectorum | reverse complement strand
AAAAAAAGCCCAGGGCCAGATGGGTTTAGAGGAGAGTTTTATCAGACCTTCAAAGAAGACCTAATACCAATACTCCTCAAACTATTCCACAAAATAGAAACAGAAGGTATTCTACCCAATTCATTCTGTGAAACTACAATTACTTTGATACCTAAACCATACAAAGAACTAACAAAGAAATGAAACTTCAGACCAATTTCCCTTATGAATATCAATCAAAGAATACTCAATAAAATTCTTGCAAACTGAATCAAAGAACACATCAAAATGATCATCCACCATGATCAAGTAGGCTTCATCCCAGGTATGCAGGGATAGTTCAATATACAGAAATCCATTAATGTAATCCACTACATAGACAAACTCAAAGAAAAAAATCATATGATCATCTCATTGGATGCTGAGAAAGCATTTGACAAAATTCAACACCCCTTCATGATAAAAGTCTTGGAAAGATCAGGAATTCAAGGCCCATACTTAAACATACTAAAAGCAATATACAGCAAACCAGTAGCCAACATCAAACTAAATGGAGAGAAACTTGAAGCAATCCCACTAAAATAAGGGACTAGGCAAGGCTGCCCACTCTCTCCCTACCTACTTAATATTGTACTTGAAGTCCTAGCTAGAACAATTAGACAACAAAAGGAGATCAAAGGGATACAAATTGAAAAGAAAGAAGTCAAATTATCACTATTTTCAGATGATACGATAGTATACTTAAGTGACCCCAAAAATTCCACCTAAGTTGGTTTCAATTCAAGAATCCACAGAAATCACTTACATGAACATGCTTGATTTTTTTCTGTCATTTGTATTTTCTGAACCATGTCTTCTTCTGTCACTTTTACACTTATGCTTTCTTTCATATACCCTACTAATATTGTTTACTAACACAGACTCGTGTAGAGTTTCTCCTTTGAAGTCATCATTTTCCCAAGGGAATGCCTCTTCCTATCCCTCCAGCCATCACTGGTGTAGAACAGCTCATCATCCATCTGCCTGCCTCAGCCATGGTTCATCAGGCCTCAAGTCGTAAATCCTAGAGTTCCCTGGGTTAACAATCAGTTCTGAAGATGCCACATTAGGGAGGTTTCTTGTTTCATAGAATGCTAAGTTTGGGAGAGAGTTTTAATATATTATGATATATGAGTTACTCAAAGGAGTGGATAAGCAGACATTTGCATAGCATTTGGTAGTATGCAACTATAAAAGCCCTTTACTGAGTGAATGTTATGTAACCTAGCAATTCCTAAACTTGTTAAGAAACACTTTTGAGTGTTCCACAGAATTGATGTTGCATAAAACAAATTCTGTGAAGGCTCCACACCTAAATGCAAAGTTGTGAGCTGTACTGGTCCTTCTATCCTATCCCTGAGATGGATCTAGACATCTCTTCTTTGAACCTCACAGGCCCCCCCACTGTGAAGTTCTACTTTTCCATTTCTCTTCTCTGGCTTAGATGGATGGACCTTGGTCATTTGCACTGCCCTATCCTCCTCACTCATTTTATAATGTGCATCATTTATGAAATTACCTTTTGTCTTCCTAATCTCTTTGATGAAGCAAGACTATAGATTATCAATTCATAGAAATAGGTCTACTTGTTTTTCTATAAAACTATAGGTGGAAATTACTGTGATAAGTATTTTTATTACAATCTTCTGAGTAGTACATCTCCCATGAATACATTTCAGCAGAAACATTCCTTTATTCATTTTATGCACCTTGTACATGTGGCTACCTTTCCTTGCTCAAAAGTTTGCCTTCCTTCCTCTTGAATCCCTCTCTGGCCATCTCTGTACTTTAGTGGAAATAACCTGAGATGGTGAGGAGGGTTCCCTTCACTTAGTATCCTTCTCATCATCATGTAAACTTATTTATTATCTGTTGCTTCTCCTGACTGACTTAAGATTCAGCTCTAAGTTTCGGTGTGTGGACTTGCAAAGGGTGGGAGAAAGGGATATAAATTTGGACTTAGGAATCACTTGCTTAAGCTTGTCTTTACACTCTGCCTGGCATGGTACTGGGATTTTGTGACAATGTCTTTGGAGACTGTAGGACAGAGATGGGAAAGATTAGGTTTTGAAAAGAAGGGACTGAAAGAAGGAACTCTCTTTCATGTATTGGCCATGGGTTGGAGAAGAAAGTTAGAAGGGAGAGTCCTCTGGCAAGTAACAGATTGGAAGTGTGGGGATGAGTGTGCTGAATCATAATCCTGAGAGTTTCTGACCATGCTTCTGGGAGATCCCTGATCCATGCTCTGAAGGCAGGTCTGTTTTTCTTTTTTCTTTCTCTCCTTATTTACAACCTTCTCTCTCGGCCTTACTAGCAGCTCTACAAGAGTGGGAGCTGAGGAAAAGGAGGAGGTGTTGAGAATTGAGCCTGTCTGCAGAGTCTCTGTAGGTTAGTTCCAGGACATGCTGTCCATTTCCATGTTAGCCCATCTCTAAGGGATGTTTTAAAAGGCATGAGAACAGTTTATTGCAGGTGTCTCTTAACTGTACATTATAAATATGTCTGGTTAAGAATATTCTGGATGGGTTAATTAGAGTGATGACTATTGTTAAGCAAACTGCTTGTTAGTATTATGCCTGTTTGAACTTGGTATTGATGAGAAGTAATTGACCACAGAACTACATTCCGAAAGGCAGAAAGGCTGTCGTTTTTTAATTTCTATTATGGCAATAAATTGTTTAATAAACATGTCTATGAAAATATGAGCTCCAAGGCACAGAGATTCACTTTGTACAGGATGGTAAATAATACTGTTTTATTTTCAGATTAATGCATTTGTCCAACCTGCCTAAAAGCCAGCTTTATTGAAATTAAGTAGTTGAAATGTGTTTTATTTTCTGCTATCACTTTTGCTACAAAGTGTATGAGAGTAGTGTTTTTAACTTACCCTAACTAAAGGAGGTGCCCTGTTAACCCAAGTAATTACCTAAATACTTCTTTGGGTAGCAATCACTATAATAAATAGACTGCTAAAGAAAAATGTGAAAAGATGTATAAATAAGGAAAAAATTGCTATAACCACCTTCTTCTAGGTACTGAGTTGTTATATATGTTATTTATTGGTATTTTGTCCAGCTCAATTATTAAGTTTCTCTAGCTCTAGCATTCCATGGGGAATTTATTCTATGAGCTAATAAATTATACCGTCAGGGAGTTTTTCTTGAAATTCAGCTTAAAATTTCCCATTCTTAATTTCATCTCATTATTCCTAGTTATACCCCCTTGTACCAGACTAAATAATTATTCTTTCTCCTTAGAGACGCCCATTATGTATCCGTCTAGTTGTCACTTCACCAGGCCATTCATATTTAGCTCCTTTAATCTGTCCTCATAAATCAGCTCTTCCATTGCCTTAATCATTATTATTGCTCTTCTAAGAACTATCTAATTTTCAAACATATACAGTTGTCAGGGACCCCAGTGAAATCAGCATTCACTGAGACTCAGCTTCTTCCAACCTCTGCCATAAGATCCAGAACCCAATGTGCTGGTTACTGGGCCAAGTTAGCACTTGTTCATCTGAGCTAGTTCAGGATGTTTCCAGAGACATTTTCCTTATGTCCATCCTGATTTCAAGATTGATTCTGTTTTCATGGGTTCATGGGATGGGATTTGTAAGCCCTTTGAGTTACTGTCCTGAATATATCCTGCATCTTCCTGTGTCCTTATTCGCTACCACCTATCAAGGCAGCTGCTGTGTTAACACGGAAGTCTGCTCTTCCTGAGAATGCTTTGGTAAACTAGTGGAGTACAATCAGGCCTAGAACCTGCCCATGACAAAATTCCTACTCAGTTATCAACTCTTATTGTTTACAGCCCTGGAGCCAATCTCCTATCCTCTTTAATTTGCAGTTTCCTTAGCATTCTGAACAGTATAAATAGATTTTAATAGAGTAAGATGGGTCATGATACTCTTTTCTAGTGGTGAAGATATTGTTTCAGTGTCCATCGATTTCTTTGTAATAATGAGTCCTTTGTGCACTGTTTGTAATTTTGTTGGAATGGAATCTTTTTCCTTTTGATGGCATTCTTTATCTGCATAAACAAGCAGACTTATGCTTCTGCTGCTTTCCAGATGTGTCTCAGGCTGGAGGCTCCTTCCCTTACTATGTGTCCTTCCTTCCAGGAAGTTAAAGATTTGTCTCACACACACACACACACACACACACACACACACACACACACACACACACACACCTATCCATTGTGGTCCTCAGTGAGAACTTAAGATGCCCTTCATATTATGATTTTGTTTTAGGAAGAACGTTCCTTTAAAACTTTAGTACCTATGACACGACATTGCAATCTATAAATGTATAGGCTTTTTCCCACTTTAAATCAAAGACTCATTATTTTATTAAGGAACATAGAGAATTGGTACAATTCTTCGTAGTTTCTGTGTACTGTCATCTGTTTAGCACTAGGGAAAGCAGGCGTTCCATGTACTGTTGATATTTTTCTGTTTGAAATCAGAATAGACATTAGGCTTTATAAAACAAGTGTAGGAGTCCCTGAAGACACCTTTTGGTTGTAGACTCTCCATGGTGTGCTATTCGGTTCACATACACTCCCTATGCTTTCTGGTGTTGCTCATCAGGCCTGGCTTTAAGCCTAGGTAACTCTCTCTGCCCGTTTCCATAAGCACTGCCCTCACTTCTCAGTGCACTTGGCTTTTGTTTTTGAATACCTTTTACTGTATGTACTTCCTACCCATCCCTCTCCTTCCCACCCCAACCAAGGAGGCATGTATGCATGCATATGTATGTTTTTGATTTTGATCACAACCTTTATTCACCTTTCTAGAAATAAGGGACCTGAACTAACAGCTTCATGAAATAAATCTTCAGATTCCACACTTGGTATCTAAAACAGTTTTGTTTGTTTTAGTTTTCTGTTTCTTCTTTCCCTCACCTTTGCAAAAAAGCCATTTATTATCTTTTACAATCTACCCACTTCCCAGTAAATTCTGCTATTCATTACATACGTGACAATTTTTTACTCTGTTTCACAAGACTTTCATATCTTCAGAATATCCCGCTTCTTTCTCAGCAAGTATCCCCAGGGGAATAGCCCAAAGTTCTTGTGCCTTCCTCGCTTATCTTCCTGTGTGTCACTCATAAGCCCTTATCTTCTCAGGATTTCTGCCTGTTCCACCCACGGAGGCTCTGGGAGCATATGCAGCCATCACCATGGAACAGGCTCAAGTGCTGTGCTACCCTACTCCAAGGCCTTCTGAAGGGCCTGTGCTTCTGTTGCATATTCTGTGGAGGAAGGCTTTTGGTTCATCTCTATATGGTGGCAACACTCTTTCAAATCACTTCCTCCACCTAAAACTGTAGCTCTCTCTGCTTCCAGGAGTTTTCTTCCCCACCTACCCCTTAAGTACATGTATTCTTTGTTTATTCACTGACTGCACAGTTTAGGAAAAGGCCTAGTCTCTGGATGAGCTTACAGAATTCTAAAAGTTCAGTCACCTGGCCCAGCCAGCTCCTCCAGACCTGCTTCTTGGACTCTGGGTTGTGTGCTACACTGAAATGAAGCCCTCTTCCTGCACATCCTTTTCTGTTGTCCTCCTAATACAGAACTTGCCTGCTTTGTAAAATCTTTCCATAAAGCTATCTTTAAGCTTTACTGATCTGCAAGTCAGGGATTCTCTTTTATTTCCAGTTTCAGAAGTTATAGTGTCTGTTACAGTATAGAAAGTGTCGCTAACATAGACTAGCTGCTCACTCACCTTTCTCTCACTCTCAGCACTTTTGGTTTGCTCGATATAAATGGATACCTCCTTAAGGTTAGATCTTGTAATGGTATAGATGGTTTGTTGATTTTAGGGTATATTAGAATTTTTTAAAAAGATTTTTTAAAATTTGGTTTCTTTCAAATCAGTACCATATTTAGCTTTATGACAGAGCACTATAGGAAAACATAGATATGAAAATTACAAAGAATAAAATGTGCTTCAGGAAACATCAGCCATGTCAACTTAATAGAGAGTATATACAGGTTTCCAGGAACACAAAATAGCCCATGAACAGAAATGACAAGAATTAACCAAGGAAGATTATCAGTGAATGATAAGAATTGTTTTAGGCCTTGGTATGACTGCAAACACACAATGGGAATCTGGAAAGACAAATAAGTGAGAGAAAATAAACTACATCCATGGTTGTGTGGTCTACAGTATGTGCCACACCAATTTGTAGCCACAAAAACTCTTTGGAGACTATTAAAGAAAGTTGTAACCAATTTCAGACCTTTTTGCTTTCTCTTGGTGACTAATACTTGTTGCACTTTTCCTGAGAACTTTTGTCATAACATCTTTATTTTTTTCTCAGTTTTGTATGTCGTCACTGTGTCCTTATAGGAAGGTAAGGGACTAATTTTACTTTTTTTTTTTCACTAAAAGCATATTGCATTCCCTTTTTGTAACAGATTCATGCCCAAGCACAAAATAGCCCACTTAAGGAAGATGCTCAGCCTTATTGGAAATGATGCTGCAGCTCAGTCCGTGATGCTCCTTCCTCAACCAGAGCAGGGGGTTTCTAAGAAGTTACTGGAGAATTTTGAATCAAAGTCTGATGAACACCCTGGCCTTCATGCTGAACAAGAAACCTCCGACAACCCATCAATCCATAAGTCAGGCTCTCTTCCTGTAAGGCAAGAAAACCTGCCTCTTGCTCCCAGCACCCTTTTGTGTGGAGCTGAAGATCAGCACAGACCGCTGCACATTACATGGCCTCATAGGTGGTAAGTCAAGACATGCCACTTTCTCTCTCAGAGCTTTACAAAATGTGTTTCATGATAGACTTTCTAACGTGCTGTCCTTGTAGCTTTAGAATAGGGTGGCTTGGATTTTTATTCACAGATTCACATGGCAGTATTACTTACTATACAAGTTCAGCACCAAGCCATCTCTGCCCATAAGTGTACATTAATTATTGTGTTTTTATTTTATATATGAATTATAGATGACATTTCTGATGATTTGTTCAACTAGTAATAGCAGCCAGACACATTTAAAAATCAAATGGTATTCAAGAAGTTTCAAAGTAGATCATATGCCATTATATACTCCCAGTGCCTGTTAATCCAGAATTACTTTCCATATGGATGGACTTCAGTAAACCACATCATTGTTAAAACAATCCTTTCCACTCCTTATTCTTGCTTTGACCAGTGTCAACTGGACAGCTTCATTTTCTTTGTAGTGTATTACTGCATGTGAAGCGGTCTCCC
This sequence comes from Montemys delectorum, assembly GCA_019843815.1. Classification (NCBI taxonomy): domain Eukaryota; kingdom Metazoa; phylum Chordata; class Mammalia; order Rodentia; family Muridae; genus Montemys; species Montemys delectorum. The sequence continues at coordinate 34,959 of JADRCD010168822.1, read as the reverse complement.
TCCTGCCAAATGCTTTTACATCGTGCTACTCAGAATTATGTAGCTGAATGTCTTCTCATCACAAGAAAATCAATGCAGCATATAATCCCACCAAATATAAACTCATAACCTAACCCTGGCTTCTATAAATTAGGATTTAAGGAGGTAAAATGTCCTGATAATCTTCTGGTATTAGGCATGAATATTTTAATCTAGTTTTTATTCCTCCCAGTTAGTTTAATCTGCATGTGGCCTGATTAGAGTTGCTTCCCCTACAGATTATGGCCTCTTTATTGCCGCAGTGCTGGGTTGATCATTAGGTCCGATTGCAAGCAACTGTTTGCAGGTGAAGTAATAAGCACACACACCGGCAGGAAAGCGCCTTTGCCCAGGATTTGCCTCCAAGCATATTAAAACTCCTCGAGCTCTCCCAGTTGATGTGCAGCATCTGCTACCTAAAGGGATTCTGTCTTTGATTTTAAATGCATGAACCTGAAATTTAGGGGCTAAACGTTGTGATGAGATGCTGTTTGGGGCTTGTTTGTTCACTGTCACCCTTCCAGATTCATGTTGTCCTCAGAGTGTCCCAGGGCTCAGGACTCATTCCTATGATTTTAAGTAGAATAGGTCGGGATGAAAGAAACCTATTTGAAGGTAAAGTACCACCCTCATTGCTGCCTTCTGCAAACCTCTAGTCCATTAACCTCTGCTTTCCTCTAAATGAATAGTTATTACAAGAAAGTCAATTCTAAGAGTTTGGTTCTGGATTTTCCTAAAAATGTTAAATAATTTGGAGACTGTGGGTATAAAACAACAATATAGAGGCAAGGTTTTCACTCATTGAGAACCATGTTATTCAATACTTTGCACAAAATTAGACAGAGCTATGTTAATAAAATTAACAATATTAAATTGAATAATTCCCTCTCTTCCTTTGTATATTTTTGCTTTAATTTAATTTAATTGCCTAAAGTTAGTTGCTTAAAGAGATGCAGCATGATGTTTGTGCACATTCTTATTGTTAGAGCTAAATTATTTTTAATTTGGTGAAGAGAGGAAAAAAGCCGCATCAGCAAGAGTAAATGCCAAAATATAAAAGTAACACATTCATCCTTACGGGTAATATAGTAGAACATTGGAAACTTGGAGGTTGCCAGACACATAGCTAACATTAGGGCTAATTTTGAAAATCTAGCGTGCAGTCAATTTTACTGATGCCTGGGGACATACAAGGTAGAAGCTGACAAGAGAACTAATTTTGTTTGGGTTATTTACTGCTATGCATCATCCACGGGTTCCCGCCTGACACACAGCTATATGAAGGGGATATTATCACACACTAAAAATTTATGTTGACATTCGATATTTGTTCAATATGTCAGCAGTATTACTTTCATAATCAAAAGAGTAAGAAAAAGAAAAAAGAAAAGCACTTTATGCTCATATAGATATATCTTTTTAATAACAGTCTATAAGGTTAATATAGTTTACCTTTGAGAGTATACAATGAAAACAAGCAGGGTTAGGAGGGGAAATGACAGAAAGCATCAACCCGAGCTGTTTGTTTGCCATTACCTACGCGAGCCATGTCAGCTCTCTGGCCCGCGTCTGATAGCTATTTGTTGTACAGAGAGCACAGCATAAAAAAAAATATCAAACTCTTAATACTATTGTGTGCCCATAACCATCTGTCACTGCTAGCCTGGAGATGAGAGGAAGATTAGGAGGAATAAACACTGAGCCGCCGAGCATTGGTAAAGCCTTCGGGCAAAAAACTCTTGTGGGGACATCAAAGACATTCTAATTCCGAGGCAGTCAAGGATTACAGTGTGTAACCTGTGCTGACAACAGATAAATGACTGGCAATATTGTGCCAGAGCTGTTGGGTCCTGCATGGAGTACTGATGATGATGATGATGATGTTATCTTGCAGAATGGACTCTGCTGGGATAATTTTATGATAAAACACTTTTTTCAAATGCCACTGGGTCTAGGCAGACATTTACTAGCTACAGGGGTAGCAATCAGTTTCTTCAAAATTTACTGTTCTAAGCCCATTAGAGTTCCGGCACAGCAAGACTCTTCAGTGAAAAGCTAAAATGCCTATGTTTTCTTTAGGAGAATATATGCAAATGTTGGGAGCTGAACTTCTACCCTTTAGTGGTAGGTGCTTTATCATCTGATTTATGTAAATTTGCTCATAAAATCAGTTTATTTTTAATTGGTGAATATGAATTAGAAAATTAAGATTCTGGTTCAGCATTCATCCCCAGCTTCAAGCACGCATTCATTTAGACTTCCAGTTGTATGGCTGGAAATCCCATCACTGACCTATCACTATGAATTGTGTTCTCAGGGAAAGCAAGGTTTCACAAGAAAAGAGTGGGGCTGTCTGGGTCTCTTATGCAGTCCTATGCGTTCACAGCTCCACGCTTTTGCTCTCTGTGCCCTGGTCTGCATCTGAGCCACTTTAATGCATGAGTAGCTATAGAAGCTCTACTATCTGTTCATTTTTGTCTTGGTCATGCCCATTTTCTAGAGGAGAATGGAGAGGAGAAATAGCAGCAATGTTGTCTCCTTCCTCCTCATCATCACGAAAACCATGTTGTGAAATCTGAAGTTGTAGTAGCTCCGATGATGGGATCCTGAATGGCTCAAACACTGGGCTAAACCTCTGATACATCCTATACTGAGTCCACCAGATGTTGAGCCTCCTTTGTAAAACATGTATCAAAAACAAGTGGCATTTTGTAGAAGATACATTCTGACTTTTTATCTGTGTTAAAATGTCTGTGTGAGAAAAGACCCTTAAATGCAAGGTTTGCCCCTCTTTGGTCTTTCCTGAACCTGAGATTGTGAGGACGGTAGTGTACAACCTATGCTGACAGTAGATTAATAACTGTCGGTATTGTAGCAGACTTTCTGGGTTCTCTGCAGAGTAATTTGTTTCTCCTTTCTACCCAGTCCTTAATGTTTTGTTATAAACATCTGTAGCACAACACAGCTAGTAGAAATGACTTAGAGAAAGACCTGTGAGAAACACTGCATTTGGCAATGCTTGTTTTTTAAAGCTGTTTCTTTCCAAAAAGTACAGCATTGCACCAGGTTCCAAGCTTTATGTAAAGGTTTCTATATCATAATGGCCACAAAGACATACTACTAGAGGAAGAGTCAAAACAAGTGTAGAACATAGTTAAAGCTCACTCTAGTCCAGGCCTATTTCCAACAAACACGAAAAAAAGTCAGATGGGCCAGAGGTTGAAAGCATAAGGAAGCCTGATGACCTGAGTTCTAACCCCAAACCCATGAAAATGTGGAAGGAGAGAACCAGTTCCACAGAGCTATCCTCTGTCCTCTACCTGCACTCACACATATTCTCATGATAATAATAAAGGTTTACAAAAGGAGGGAGACACAGAGAGCTTTTGTTTAGATTATACCTATGAGTATTTTCTGTTTCAGACATGAAAACTGAGGGCACTCTGTAAATCACATTGTCCTCCTCCTCCTTTTTGGTGTGTTTGTTTGTTTGTTTGTTTGTTTGTTTGTTTGAGACAGGGTCTCATCTCACTATGTTGCTCTGGCTGTCCTTGAACTCACCATATAGAACATGCTGGCCTCTGCCTCCTGCTAGGATTACAGGTGTGTGCCACTATACCCAGTTCACATTGTCATTTTAAATAACAAGAATACAATAACAAGCACATGGTAACAAATTATGTTCTGTAAAAGATACAGTTTCCAAAATAAATTAATTTACATTAATTTGCTACATCTTTATTCCTGTTGCAATGTGTTAAGTATAAAGAAGATCCTGCTTCATAGAGATAGAGAAACTTTAAAAGGAGTGTTGTAGCAACTATTGTGCATATATAGATGCTCTTCTTTGATGCTATCAGAACTTAACAAAAGGGCTTTGTTAAAGGTTAGTTGCACCGTGGAATCTGGAGCCACCACAATGCATTGTCTATGGTCTGTTCCTTGCAGATTGAATAGATTTTGTAAGCATCGTGTGTAGGTCTTCATGGAAAACAGCCACACAACTTGCTTCATGGTCATGATGTTTGTGCAGGAATAGAAACCCTGACTAAGACAGTACACATCGGCATAATTCCTCATGTGATTTTGAGACATCACTATGAATCTCATAAGGAACATGCTTGAGTCTTAGAAAGCTGTTAAGCTCATGATATAGATGCAGTTTCACCAAAAATTCTATTGGTCAGTTAAACACTTGAATTTATGATAAAAACATATACATCAGATATCTTCCTTAAAATGAGCTTCACATAGTTCATACTTGAAAATATCCAAATACAATTAGCAGTGGTGTGTCTATCATTCAATCAGGTAAACTCTATTTCCTAAAAAAATCAGCTGTTTTATCTCAGAAACCAAGCATTCATACAAATACTCATTCTGAAGATTATCATTATACCTTAATTTCCATGAAAAGTTCTTTTATTTATATTTCTAATTGTATCACAGAAAATATTAAAAGATATCTATTGAAAAGATTCAATAAATAATTGAGCAATTTTTGCCATATCCCCAACCACCTTCTTTTTTTTTAATTAGATGTTTTATTTATTTACAATATCTCCTTCCCCAGGTTCTCCTCCAAGAAAAAAAAGAAAATAAAGAAAATTTAAAAAAAAAAAAACAAACTAAAAACAAAGCCCTGTTCTTTCCCCCCTCCCCCATTACTACCCTACCCCCTCCTGCTTACTGGACCTGGCATTCCTCTACACTGGGGCACAGAACCTTCACAGGACCAAGGGCCTCTCCTCCCATTGATGACCTACTTGGCCATCCTCTGCTATACACATGCTGCTGGAGCCATGAGTCCCACCATGTGTACTCTTTGGTTGGTGGTTTAGTCCCTGGGAGCTCTGAGGGTACTAGGTAGTTCATACTGTTGTTCGTCCTAAGGGGCTGCAAACCCTTCAGCTCCTTGGGTCCTTTCTCTAGCTCCTTCATTGGGGACCCTGTACTCAGTCCAATGGATGGCTGTGAGCCTCTACATCTATATTAGTCGAGTACTGTCAAAGCCTCCTAGGAGACAGCTATATCAGGTTCCTGTCAACCAGTACTTACTGGCATCCACAATAGTGTCTGGATTTGATGACTGAATAAGGGAAGGATTCCCAGGTGGAGCAGTCTCTGAATTGTCCTTCCTTTAGTCTCTGCTCCATAGTTATTCTCTACAACTCCTTCCATGGGTATTTTGTTCCCCCTTTTAAGAAGAAACGAAGTATCCACACTTTGGTCTTCCTTCTTCTTGAGTTTCTTGTGGTTTGTGGTTTGTACTTTGCGTATTCCAATCTTCTGGGCTAATATCCACTTATCAGAGAATGCATACCATGTGCGTTCTTTTGCGATTGGGTTACCTCCCTCAAGATGATATTCTCCAGATCCATCCATTTCCCCAAGAATTTCATAAATTCATTATTTTTAATAGCTGAGTAGTACTCCATTGTGTAGATGTACCACATTTTCTGTATCCATTCCTCTGTTGAGGGGCATCTGAACTGTTTCCAGTTTCTGGCTATTATAAATAAGGCTGCTATGAACATAGTGGAGCATGTGTCCTTATTACATATTGGAGCATCTTCTGGGTATATGCCCAGGAGTGGTATAACTGGGTCCTCTGGTAATACTATGTTCAGTTTCCAGAGGAACCCGTCAAACTGATTTCCACAGTGCCAACCTTTTTAAATGAAAAAGAAGAAAGAAAGAAAGAAAGAAAGAAAGAAAGAAAGAAAGAAAGAAAGAAAGGTTTTTTCTCTCTTTTGCTGTAAAGGCAGATATGGAAAGCTAGGATCTCACTAGTTGAGTGTGCTCCCCTTGCCTGTTCTGTGCTCAGGCACAGTCTTCCCACCTCCACGTTTATGCCATCAAAGCATGGGTGACACAGTAGAAAAGTCAAATTATAGCTTAGGATAGCTTGATCTCAAAAACTCCTTCAAAGGGAATTAAATGCTCAGAAATTCACAAACAAACTACCATGGCAAACCACTGTATAGTCATCACCACTAGCCATTAGGATTGCTTATTTTTTCATTCTTGTGAACTAAATTTTCTGTCCTGGAATGTTAAGATATTGTATCATATTTATTGTGTTCTAATTACAATTTTTGTTTTAGTAGTTGACAGCAAATAAATCTTTGTCACGTAAAAGAAAACTCAGACCAAATAGAATTTACCTTATGATGAGCTAACTAGTTAGGAAACCATAGTCTAAAAGGCTGTGATCAACCTCCTGAGTGGCCCAGAAGTAGGTGTTTTCTGGTTGAGAAAGATAAAGGTGAGTTGGGCATGTTGAGGAGCTTGAAATTATTGGAATGGTTATGGTGAAACGTTTCCTGATTGGTCCACTGTGATGGCTTAGCAGATAAGGGCCTTTGGTGTCAAACCTGATTACACAAGTCCACCCCCAGGGTTCACATGGTAGAAAGAACAATGCAACTCCGACAAGTCATCTGCTGACCTCTGCATTTGCACCATGGCCTGTTAATTAACACACAAACACAGAAAAATACTAAATGTAAGCTACTTTTAAAGTTCCCCATTACCTCTTTATAAAACCTGTGGGAGAACTGTCAGTCAAAGCTTTTCACTTTAAAGAGGTGGAATTCTTGTTGTGTATCTGGCAATTGTAGCTCTTTCCATAAAGTAGTGAGCAGTTGATTTATGCAAAGTTAGTTACAATTAAGGGTGTGAATTTAGAAAGGACAAAACTTAGTCATCAGGATTTGGAATGTATTTAGGTGACTAGTTGAGTAAGCATGAACCCTACCTAACATTCAAAGAATTGCCATCCATACCTTTAGAGGCTTTGGTGACCCCTAACGAGAATAATTGATGCAAAATTACTTTATTTTTTGATACTAACATTTAAACACAGCTTTAAAAGCCAAGTTGCTACCTACCTCTGAAATGTATGTTAGATAGTTGGATGGGGGTTTTCTCACTGCCAAAACACCTGAGGAGAGGAGTTTTTTCCATGCTTGCTTTAGAGAAGTTTTGCAGTACTAATTCTGGGGATAGTGGTCATGTGGATGGCCACATGTCCTCCAGTCTCCTAGGGCACTTGGCTCCAGCCTCCTTGGACTTGAGAGGAAACTGCTTTCTTCCAATCTTTAGAGAGGTGATTCCACAGACCCTTACTAGTACCTTCAGCCATTCTCAAAACTCAGTGACTTCAACCAGTTTTGTATTTATCTCTCAGTTAGCCAATCAAAGGTCACCTGAATAAGGCTCTGTTCAAGTATAGCCATTCCCAAATCAGTAAGTTTTCTTCAGGTATGTTTTATTCCTAGAGTTTTTTGGGGGCTGAGGGGGGAATTTTGTTTATTTGTTTCACCTATCTGTAAGGAATTTCAAATTTGCACCATTTAAAAAAATTCTCTCAAGAATTTTTATTAGAATTTGAAAAGGCACAGATACTAACCTAAAATTTCTATGTCGTATACCACCTAATAATTTGGCACTGTTAGGCAATTTTATAGCATTCTCTTATATGGGATTACATAAGTAGTAGGGAATAGTACAAAAATAAGTAAAAATAAGCCCTACCCAATCCCCATATATAATTCCTATTACCTATTTACAGTCTTTTTCCTGACTATTTCCCAGACTACAGAACAGATCAGCAAAGTTGATATAATGCAAAGTTGTCTGCTTCTTGGTGTAAGTTTGACCTTTTACATATGATGTCAGCATAAACAACTTGTACCTGTCATTATCTTGGTGATGTTATATCACTAGACTAACATTAACAAAAGTTCCCCATTGCTTTTCCTTGCTTAATGTGGCTAAAAAATTGTCTACACTTCACAAACCTAAGGTTATTGTGAAGAAGTTTGAATCCGATATGATGTAACATTACCACTGAAGATATGTCTCCCTTTGCCTCTTCCTGTTCTCCTGTTGACCCGATACTTCAATTATCATTACAAGTGAGTTAGCAAGTAGGGCTCACTGGTCTGGGTGGACATGGAGATGGACGGGTGCATAGCTGAATGGAATTGCTCTCCTTCTACAGGTGTCTGCCTGATTTCAGTTCGAGTGATCTATGAATTTCCCTGCCTGTGAGATGTTTCCATGCACTGTGTGCATTGTGCAGTTCTGTATACTAGACGGCATGGAATAGAACTTCATACTTTCTACATTACACCTTGTCACTTGCATCATGTTTTAAATGATGCCATTTGTAAGTGCCAAAGCCTGCTAGGCTAGAGACACAGACTTTAGAATGGATGCAAGGTTGTTTCAGAGGGAATTATATAAGAGGACTCAGAGGGATATCATAGTGAAGACGAGCAGTTAAAGTCACTAGTTGCTGATCAGCTATCGCCTGCTCAGGCAGTCAGGAAGAAGGACTGTGCAAACATAAGTGGAATCAGGGTCCCCAAGCACAGGTGGAGGCAGCCGTATGATCAGCATTGCTTTCAGAAGGCCTCTGACTTCCTGCTTTGATCTCTTCTTTATAAAGTATCATAGAACTTGTAAATAAAAATCCTTCATGAGTATGTTAAAACTGAACAACTCATTATAACAGAGAGATGATAGCATGTGGGAGAAATGTCTTGAATTGGTTAAAAGCCAAAGTAATTTCTCAGTTGTCACTGAAAAATTAATCTAGAACGAAGATTGCTGTAGAGTAACTTCTACCTGCTTCTTCACCATAATCCAGCTGCTACTACTAGAAATAGCCACTAAAATCACTTTTTCAACTCTTATTAAAATCCAAGTAAGTGAGGTCCTGTGACTTTTGTAGGTTTTGTAGAGTGGGGCTCAGTGGCCAGTCTTTTTCCTTACTCAGTTACTCCAAAGATTTCCCAGGTAGACTATTAAAAGTTTTTTTAAGGGTTGACCAGCTTTGTATTGTCTTTGTTGGCAGTGCAACTAATTAGCTATTTCAATGATATTCATTTTAGCATCATTTGTTAGTTCAACAAAAGAAGAAAATTCACACAAAGAGGCAGATGTGAGAGAGTTGTGTTCGGTTAGGGAACGCCTCACAGAGTCCATTCCCTGTTGAAGGAAATGGTGTGTCACAGTCTTCTTCAAAAGCATGTCTTTCTTCGCTGTCCTTATTCATTAATTTAGATATGTTTCTAAGATGATACATGATGTTACTTCTAATTATGGTTACATTCAGTTAATTTCCTTCCTTTTTTCCTAAGCTTGGTGTGAAAGACAGTTTTCTCCCAATGAGTGCAGGGCGCACTGGTTATTCAGGAGTGGAGGAGATACTGAGGGATCTGATCTTCCTGTTGCCCTAGCAACACATTTATTTATCAGGGGTTGAAATGACATGAGTTAATATAGCGCATACCTGCTGATCGGCAAACTCCCCTATTTCAGCTGCAGTTGACAATTAAGTCCTGGACAGCTACAGCCAGGGGTTAATGTTCCTCATTAGGAGAACTGGGTCATTACTAGGAAATCAAGGCACTTAAGGCAGCATGGGTAAAATACAAAATTCAGCATCTAGAAGAGTGAGGCTCTTTTATGTTAATTAACCTTATTTTCCTAGGTTTAAAAAAATCTTACATGAGCATGTCACTGGATCAATTAATTGAAAAAGCTAGGATACGTTACTCTGAGTTGCCTTCATTTCCTTTGCAAGGATTTCATTATTTTATGGAAAATTCTTATGTCTATATGATGAGTAAAAAGGGTATTAAAATTAAGAAGGGAATCATCATGGAAATCAGTTTTACCACAAGGGAGGGAGCGAATAAAAGCCTTGGCAAGGAAAATAAATAAGCTTCGCTAATACCTCACCTAAGGAGCAGCCTGTAGGCCTGCAGGGCCTAGAGTGTTTCCAGGGAGCCTTCTCTTCTTTACTAAGCACTTATAGACTTATTTGACCTTCAGAAATAGAAACTTTGGGACAGTGATTTTGGTGATTTGAAACATTCTTCTTGCAGAAGACTGAGTAGCAGCAGTTAAATGGTAACATTTTGGTTCATAATTGACTTTTTAAAAATACCAGCAAAATTAGATATACTAGTTGAAAGTTTTTTTATCAAACTGTCTAGGTGGTTATTTTTTATTTGTTATGTTCCTAAAGAGTGTATCAAGACCCTTCTTAAAGCTTTATTTTCTTATTTCTTTAAAGAGCCTGTATGTTGAAAGTGGAATATTTAGAGTAGAAAAAGATTTAATGTACCAAGTTCTATTCCGTCCTCATTATTCGACTGCCTTCGTTGAAGCCTCTGCTTACCAGTCCCTTCACTTCTGGGACTTAATGTACACACACACAAAAGCAAATGGGGCCTCTCTTGTCTTTGTCTCCAGAATACTTAGCGTCTTCAACTCTAAACCAAAATTGCATGCTATAAACTCTTTTTAAGGTAAAAAACCATTGAGCCTTACAGACTTGATGTAGAATTCTTATTTATGCCCCCTTACCTGAGGTTAAGTGACTATTGTGTTTCTTAGGGTTATTTTTCACTGACAAAAGTCATTTTCCTCTTATAGTGAAGTCTTCAGATATTTCCTTAGAAAACAATCCTCATCACATGCTTCTGGGTGCTGCATACACTGTCATACATCCTTGGAGTGGCATGCAGTGTCAGTATTATATACATTGTTGCTTGTCCTCAGGTTGGCATGCCATGGTAACTCTACACCTGCCTCAGTAGCTTTTGAAACAGTATACTCTGAGATTGCCTTTGTTGTTCAGCTGGGCCCAGTCTGGTTTCAGCAAGAACATCCCCAGGGAGTGGAGCCTTAGAGTAAGAGCACAAGACAAAAACTGATGCTCCCTAAATTGCTTTCTCTTTTTCTTGGGAAAACTATTGGACCACATTTTCTAGCCTCTCTTTGGGTAACTGCCTCATTTAATCTTAGCATTTACTCAGGATGATGGAGCCGCTTCTAAGCTTAGACAATAGAAAATATCCCAAGCCTTCTCTTATGCCCCTCTTCCTTTCCATCTAGACATAGATCTCACTTGATGATGATAGTGCCTCCCTAGTTCTGGGACATTAGATAAGCTGTACAGCAAGACCACTTGTCAAATGTCTACCAGCCTGCTATTACAAACAAGAGCTTTATGCATATTCATCCCATGTAATCTGTGAACCTGCCCAGGTGGTCTCACTAGCAACAATAGTGAACAGTAGAAGCCAGGATACACTCCAAAGATTTTGGCTATTGTTGGCAAATGAAGATGCTATTTAGTGAGCTGGGAAACCTATTAAGTTAGAAATATGTTCTCAGCCTGCAATTGGATATTTCTAACAGGAAGTTGATACCCAAGTGTCATTCAGATAAGAAACAAGGGCCAAAGATGGCAATCTCAGAATTATCTGCAAGATAGATTTTAAATTTAAATTTTAGCTTCCTGATTGTAAACAGTGAATTTATCCTAAGTCTCAGGCTATCAGCTGTGCCCTCCAACAGTTCTGACAGAGTCTTAGCCCTAGTTGTGATTGTCATTAACATCATGTCTGAAGACTGTCCACTCTCTAGTGCCGGTTCCTTCTTTAGAGGAAGGGGATAGTGTAGCCTGTGTTACAGGATTAAAAATGTATGAAAATGAGCTAGCACACACAGTTCCTGGACAAGAAAAAAAAACTAATAAACCAGCATTGGCTACTAGTGAGTTAAGCCAAGCACTTCATTAGCTGACATGGGACTGTTGCTCTTGCCTACCGTCTCCTATTGGTTAAAATCTATTTTTCTTAACTCTTTTAGAAAAAGAAAAAAACGATACAGCTAAATAAAGTCATCTCTTTTTTTGTCTCCATTTCAGCCTACCAAAACAAGTACATACTGTTCAGAAAAAAAATGGAATTAAACTACAGAACAAACACTTCTAAGTGGCTCCTTCTAAATGAAGTCTATAAAAGGCTACCAAATGTCGCTTCTCATTGTATGACTGTTAGTGTATTACTAAACCTAGATAGAAGGGTAGGTTTTTTTTTTTTTTTTGAACCTTTTACATCAAGCATTCACACTGTAAATATCACAAATTATTTCCATTTTTAACAAGATGGATGCCATGAGCTGTTGAGTAATAATGATGATTCCTAGATAGCAAGAAAATAAATCACATGATTTAAAGATGGCCTGGTGGCCTGAAGACATTAACTAAAGGCACACACAGCCAGTACTTCAAGGAGCTGTCATTTAAGCCAAGTTAGGATAGTCATTTAAAAATGTGTTGGCCAGAATGTAAGAAAAGGATGGAAATGCATGTGTACTGCCTAGTTTTATGTCAACTTGACACAAGCTAGAGTCATCTGAGACCCTCAGATTTTCTCAATTCGTGATTAATAGGGAAGAGCCAAGCCCATTATGGATGATGCCACACCCTGGCTAGTGGGCCTAGGTTCTATAAGAAAGCAGCACCTCTCCGTAACCTTTCAACAGCTCCTGTCAGCAGGCTCCTGCCCTATTTGAGTTCTTGTCCCAACTTCTCTCAGTGGTGAACTGCATTGTGGAAGCATAAGTTGAATAAATCCTTTTCTTCCCAAGTTACTTTGGTCATGGTGTCTCATCATAGCAATAGATCACTGACTAAGACAGAATATATATTCTATACTATGGTAAGAATGTAAACTAGTACAACCATTATGGAAATCAGGATAAAATTTCCTCACAAAATTAAAAATAGATTATGTGATCCAACATTCCCATTATTGAGTGTGACTCAAAAAGAAAATCAAATCAGTCTACTTAGGATAGCTAAGATATGGAATCAACCAGATTGATGGATAAAGAAAGTGGGGTATTCATACACCATGGATACTATTTAGCAAATAAAAATAGAATAGGTCCTGACATTTGGGATCGTTTTATGTCAACTTGACAGAAGCTAGAGTCATCAGAGAACCTGAGTTGAGGAAATGCCTCCATGAGATCCAGATCCAGCCAGAAACAGAAAAATATAGCTCAGCATTCATTCACATGTAGATTCTAACACACTGGTGGTGGGTTCTAACCGTGCAAACATGTTAAAATGTACCTGGGACCTGTGAGAGCAGTAGAGGATTAATAGTGGAGAAGAACCACCCCAAATACATCAGTACCACCCTGTAATCTAAGGGTCTGTACTAAATAAAAAAGAGAACCGCCTTCTCTCTTGCTGTTCCTTGCTGCCCTGAGATAAGCAACCTGCTCTACCAGCCAGGAGATCTACATTGCCTCAAGCTAAAAGAGAGACAAGACAAACTTCCCCTCCCTTATGGTGTTCATGTGTAATATATGTCATAGCACCTTGCATCTGATTGACATATCTTTGAAGCACAGAATGGACTGGTAGATAGCACAAGGGTTTGCAGTCCAGACAGTCTACCACACAGCAAGATTACAAGTTAGGATACATGCTTTCTAAGTTCAGTGTGCATGTTACATATTCTTAGCACAGTAGCTATGAGGTATTGAATCTGCTTATTGAACTTAAGCATTTCAGAATGCACGTGCATTTTACAAGACAAGGAAAGCATGCAGTTTTGGCTGTCAGCTGAAAACTGATTCACAGTACACAGAATTAAGGTGGAAAAGAGAAACTTGCAATGTATAATTTTAACAGTTTAGACATATAACCTGGTAAATACATTTCCAGCCATACTTTTTATTTTCACTTGCACATTGCTTTTTTAAAAAATTGATAATAATAAATGCTTTCGTGTATGACACAGTGGGAATATGCACCATGACTGTGATAGCAAAGTCAAAGGCTTGGTGCTCAGGGGCAGTCAGAGCTGGAGGTACTGAGGAGCCCTAAACAGGCTCAACCTAGTGGAAGGTCCTTGGGCTGGTCCTCATTGCAATGAAAGGGAATTAAAAGACCTCAGGCCTAGAAGTTCTTCTTCCTGCCTCATGGATAAATGGTTACAGTACACATGTCTTACCACTGCTACTCAGTCAGTGGCCCAAACATGAGAGCCCAGAACTGTAAGCTAAATTACTACTTTCTTCCCTTAAAGTTTATTGCCTCTGGTATTGTGTTGTAGTAACAAGATACTAGTATTATAATAGGATATAAATTACCTAATTCATGTATACAACCCAATGACTTTTTATAAGTTTATAGTTCCCAGATCATAATATGGATTGTATTTTAGAATATTTCATCAACTCAGAATATATCATTTTGCTACATACTTTACCTGTTCCTAGAAAGTCGTGCTTGCATATTACTTTTTAGATTAACCCTTTCTGAAAATTATATATGAATTGTTTCATTTGGGCACTCTTACTAGAGCTTGCAATCCAAATATCTATTTTGGATTTACACAGACCTTGGATTGTTAAATAATTACAGGCCTATATAAAATTCTTTCTTTTCTTGCTTTCCTATCTTTTACTTTACTCCTTCCCTTTTCCCTGGTCATCCGGTAGGTGGTGGTGGTGGTGTTGATTTTTCAAGACAGGGTTTCTCTGTGTAGCCTTTCTATGTTGTCCTGGAGCTCTCTATGAGATCCACCTGCCTCTGCCCCCAAGTGCTGGGGTTAAACACGTCCACCACCACTGCCTGGCTTCCCTGGACATTCTTAAGACTTGTTTCCACTGAGTCACTGTTAGTAACAAACTCATTTCTAATATTTTTTTTTCTCTTCTGTTAAGGGAATTTTGCCAATTATAATGTTCTAAGATAAGCTTACATCTTCTCAGATATTTATAAGTTAATTCATCTGGACCTCCCTCTGTAGCCACTTTGAAGATTTTTATCTCTTTATTATTCACCTTTACTCTGATACATCTAGGAGCCTTCCTTTTTCCTTGACTCCCTTCCTCCCCCACTCTGTTCATCCCTCCCTTCCTTCCTGTCTTACATGAAATTCATCAGATATTTTAAGTCATAGGGGGTTTGTTTATATGGAAACCATTTATGGTTTGGAAGTTTAATTTAATGTTGTGGAAGTCATTTACATTGCATCTTCAGTACGCACCACTTCCTCATTCTGCCTTCTCTCCTGAAAGACCTTGGACCTTGATCTTTTTCCTTACCTCATGATCCTTAGCTTTTCTCATCTGCATCCTTGTGTTCTGCCATCTGGTCTTGTTCTCTCAAATTTGCTATTAATTACTTTACTCCCTTTGACTAATTTCAGTTATTATTTTTATTTGTCCAACTTGCTTTACTACTGCTTTAAAAGTATTCAGTCATTTTAAATATTTCTTTATTCGTCATATATTTATTTTATTTTTCTTCAAACCCTGGCCACATATGCTTTTATGTTTCATATTTGATAATCCCAGTATCTGAAACGTGTGGGTCTGCTGTCATTTTCCTGCTTGGCATTGGTGTGATTTTGATATTTTTCCTTTGTACTTTTTTATTATAAAGCTTTATTCTTATTATTTTTAATCACATCTGATTTTGCATGTGTGTATGTGTATATGTGCACATATAGGTGCCCATGGAGACCAGAGCTAGGATCTCTTGGATCTGAAGCACAGACAGTTTTGAGCTCCCTGATGTGAAATGAGGACTGAACTCAGGTCCTCTGGAAGAGCAGCAAGTCCTCTTAACTGTTGACCTATCTCTCTAGCCCTACTTGTGCTTTACATATTTTATGATGAGGGTTATTCTGATTAGTGCCTGTATTATATATGGATTTCTCAAAGGGAACGTTCATTTGCCTTTGTCAAATACTAAAATAGCATCTTTCCCTAAGCTGCTCTGCACTGAGTTCTCCCCTCAGGTTAATTGTTAGTTTGGCCACTCAGTGGGCTGATACAAGCTAGGAACTTACAGAGAACTACTGCCTGAAGCTGTGGCTTCCATCCTTATCAGAGTGCTTCGGTGCATTCTGTTACTTCCATCCTGCTGTTCACACACATAGTAATAGTGAGCAGGTCTTAACAGAGTTAAAGACTGTGGGGAATGGGAGGGAGAGCCAGTCCTTGTGACATAAGCCTATAATCCTAGCTAATCAATGAACTAAGAAGAATGGATGGAACTAGAAAATGAGGTAACCCAGACCCAGAAAGACAAACATGACACATTCTCTTTCATCAGAGGATTGTAGCTCCAGTCCTACAGTGACTACATATCCTGCAGTCACTGTAAAAAACAGGAAAGTAAACAAGGTCCATTGCTGGGGTAGGGGTCAGGACACAATAGCAAAATAGAAGGGAATAGCAAAATAGAAGTGATCCGATCAGGAAAATGGGGGGAAAATGGCCCTAATTAGGGAGGAAGAGACAGATATAGAAGAAGGATGAGGTAAAATAATAGAAATATAAAATTCAACAACTATTACTAACTACCTTTTAAAAAGAACTATGATACACATAAGTCTGTGTATAAGTATACAAATATAGTTTAAATTAAATTTTCTCATCTGAGTTGTCCATGCTGCCTCTAAGAGTCAAAGAACACCCAACAAAAACACTAACACTAAATAGGGAAGCCCTGTTTTGAGGTTTTGGCCAGGATTGTCCAAGAAACACTAAAAACCTACAAGTGATTACTATTGCCCCTGGTTACCCTCCAACATGGAACATACATTCCTATTGAACACATCATACACTTCAGACACTGGCCCAGGACCCTGAACTGAATCTTACCTGAAAGTCTCTGCCCTAAGAACTAGCATTCATGGTACCAGAAGGTACTATTCAAGCTTTCAAAGAAGGGAAACAACTAACAGTCTTAGCCAGCTACAGTGCCTGACAAACCACACAGTGGCAGTCTACATGGCACTAACCTAAGGGATCAGTAATGACATGCCTGCCTCGGCAAGAACTAATGGCATAACACCCACTTAGCCAAAGAAAATTATGCCTGCTACAAGAAACCTAGCCAACTACCAAGGACTAGTAAAGTCATGGATCTTGGTGGAAAACCTCCAACTACCACTTTACTAAATCAGCATAATCCCTAACTGCATTCTGAATTCTTTTTTATCTGTAGATAAGTGTAATCCTCAGGATAACCACAGGGGTGTTGGCAAAGCAGTTACCTTTCTGGGATCTAGTAGCAAGGGATGAGTACTTCACTATCTCCTCATCAGTGTTCATCAATGTTCATTGAATCTCTACCCATGAGCATCTCTATTTATATACTCTACATCCCCAGCCAAGAGTCTGTTTGATGTGTCTATATATTTTGTAGCTTAGGTGGTAAGAACAGTGTTAAGTGAAACTGGATTTTGTATTATTCTCCAAAACTAATTTTAGACCTCAGTCTCAGAAATAAAGATTTAACATTCTTTTCTTTGTATGTCTATCAAATAATCTTACCTAAGGGCAGAAACTATAGATTGTCCTTACATTCTATATGTTCCTGGCAGGCAGATTGTATTTGGAAAGTAGGGAGTACCAGTTATGATGGAATTTAAACATATTAATACTTCCCTTTTCATTATTTATTCTTTATTTTCTCTATGCCTATAATGCTTTTTGTGTGCATTTTAATTAAATTTTTTCATAGAATGTATTTTGAATTGGGGGGAGAAATGACCATGATTAATTAATACTTCTGATACCCTTCTACATGCATGTCAGTGTGGCTTCCTTTTTGCTACCTGCTTCAGAGAACCCCAAGATTACCTCAATACAAAGTAAGTGAAACCTCAAAAGAAGAAAGAACTACTTATCCCAGGAAGTCAGTCAGTACTTCATAGAGGATGTGAACAGCATTGAAAAAGGGATTCCCATAGATATATATGATTCCCACCTCCTGAGTCAATTCATGTTACAAGAAAAACAGAGAACTGATCTGAATGTGAACCTGTGTTCAGGAAGTTCAGAAAAACTACCAAGCTGCAAAGGTTTTGTTTTCCTTTATAATACTGAACTCAAGTTTATGAGATCTCCCTATCCACAGTGACAAGCCAACTGGTATTGTCTTTGTCCTGGTCTTATTAAGTTGGTCATTTGTTGTGATTTCTTGAGTATAGCTATCCTATGACAGAGAGAAGTCAGTATCTAGTAGCAGATACCCTGGGTCCTCTGGCCCTTACAATCTTTCTACTGCAATGTTCCCTACACATTACAAAATGTAGGAGTTGTATTGTACATGTATGGATTAGGCCTGGGTCAGTTGTTGTTTGCATTTTGACTAGTTGTGGATTTATGTAATGGTCTCCATCTGCTGCAGAAAGTAGCTTCTTTGATGATGAGTGAAAGCTACATTTATCTGTAAATACCAGGATAAGTATTTTAAATGCAGTTAGAGAACATACTAGCTTGAGAAAGTGGCAGGTTTCCTCTAGAGTCCATAGCCTCATAAGCTAGTATTGGACTAAATTTTAGTGCTAAGCATGAGTTTCTTCTTGTAAAGCAGTCCTTATGTCCAATTACATGGCTGTTGGTTACTCCAACAGCCGGGGCAGGATGTAAGTGCCACTGTTACACCTTTAGGAATATCTTTCCATTCTGGTTGTTAATAAGATTCGTAGGCTTCACACCTGGGTAGGACTATTGATTACTTTTCTCCCTTGGCTGCTTGCATAGCACCTTCAGATACTAAAAAAGCTAGTGTTTAAGCAGGAGGCTTCTAGATCAACTTTTCCAAATCCAAAGTCTTCATCAATAGGATCTTACCTTCAAGTTCTAGGAGGCAACCAAGGGCAACAGCAACAGTCTATATTGTTCTGAGAGTTTCTCGGACTCTAGAAAGAAGGCTTCCCACCCCTGGTGCTAGTCTGTGGCACTGATGAGGAGCTTTATCACCCCAAATGGGATGACTTCATTCTATATACATAGACATATTCATATACATACATACATACATACATACATACATACATACATACATACATACATACGTACTCGCACACACACACACGCAGCATTTTTAAGGAAGGATAAAATGTTTCTGCATTGCTTTTTCCAACGTCCTTAGTGTTATTCATACTTCCCCAGTTAAAATGCCCACGTATCTTTCCCCACTTGTCCTTTCACTTCTTCTGCTGTTCCTATCTCTAGGACCTCTTCTCCTCCCATGATCCCTTTCTACATTCCTGGCTTTTGTGGAGACTGTTCATTATATACTTACATCTAGAGATTGAGGGATGAAATTCATAAATGAGACATGCTTCTCTGTCTTTCTGGGTCTGGGTTACCTCACTCAGTACAATATCTTCTAGTTCACTCCATTTACCTACTAATGACATTATGTCATTTTTCTTTACAGCTAAGTAGAATTCCACATTTTCATTATCTATTCATCATTGGCTCTTACAGAGCCACAAGCAATTAATGACTACTGAAAGAAGAGTCAGTCTTCTCCAGGGATGAGCCCCTGATAGGTTATCTACTCACAAGTGGTCAGCTACATATCCGTACAAGCAGCACTAAATGGACTCAGCAAGTTGTATTTATATAAGCATATATATATATATGCTTATCATAAAGAAAAGGTCAAGAATTTGAAAGAAAATGATGGGACCACAGGAGTGGGTAGGGGGAAAACATACAGAAATAATGAAAATACAATAGTCATGAAATTCTCAAAAATTTTTAATTTAAATTAAAAAGTAAAATCACACACATGGACACAAAAAGACACAGAGCCTAGAGTTGCACCTGAGCTGCAGTGAACTTCTTATGCAGGCTTGGAACCCCAAACCCTACCCTAGTATAAAGAGTGCTGGCCTCAAGCCACTGTCAGCAGCCTGCTGAACTTGAAGCTGTGTGAAATGGCTGACCTGGTATGAACGTGATGCTCACTGTGAACACTCCCCTTGAGCAGCTGTGAAGTGAGTAATGGTTTGTAGGCTCTCCCTGTCACAGTTTTACACATTTATCACACCCCCTGGCATGTGCTTTGATGTCATACCCAGATGCCCAAAGCGTCCATTTGCAAGGTCACACGGCTTCTACCTTCCTACATAATCTTCACATTCAGAATTTTCCTCTCTTGGTCTGCCCCTCTTAACCATCTGAACATACTTTCTCTTTGATGTCTCTTCTAATGCATTAATCCTAAAAGAATAGAAGATGCGCCTTTAGACTAAACCTCACAATGATGTTAATTCTTCCTAATTTCTAAATATTATCTCCCTGAGATTTTTTATAGTCAGAAGAAACTCTTTTTCTTAGCTTCTTTACAAAATGAATCTTTAAAATGGAATTTTCACTTACTGTCTACTGCCATCAAGTCTGGTTTAGGACAAAGCTACTGTGATCACAGCACCTTACTACTATGAGAACATGAGAGACGCCTTAAGGAATTTCAGGCATTATGTGTGATTCAGTTGTGATGTGATGGATGACAGACTCCTTCTGATCTGTAAAGTGCAGCACAATGCAGGGCAGCCTCTGCGTTGACTAGAGTCTGCAGTCCTTGGAGGTAGACTCTTCTGCCCCAGGGATCTTGCTTGTATTTAGTATCTTGCTCAAAGCCTGACTGAGAGAGGGTGCCTAGATATCCTTCACCAAATCAGTTCCTTAATTTAGACAAGAACACACTTGTCACAAAGCTAAAAGTAAGGTACAAGATTCTGTTGTTCTCAACTTTAGATTCTCATTGGGATAGCAGAAGCAATACCAGTCCAATTAAACGGACTCTAGAACTAAACTGATGTGTTTTGTCTTTAATCATTTGGAAAATCAGATGTATCTGCCTGGCATCCTTCTGAAGAGCAATTAATACTCAACTAGAGCACTCAGCTTGAGGCACTTATGAGTTTTATAAGTAATATGAACCCAGTAATTTCATCTAAATGGTTAAAATTATACTTTAGCTTATTAGTATGTCCAAAATGTGAAATTTACTAACAAATACCTCAGTTTTAATTTTAAAAACTATCAGTAAATATGTAGTGTATGAAAATATGAAACAAAACTGGAATGAACACTGAAGAAATTTATACCAATAAAGACAAAAGGTAATTCTTCAATTCTACCTCACAAATTCACATCCCGTACAGATATGCATCATACTTTTCCTAATTAAAATAGCATCATAACTTGATGTCCATTTAATGTCATATCTTTATGTCAGATTTATCATGTAGAAAGTATGCTACAAATTCCACTTTTTAAAAAAAAGGAAGAAAGGAATGAAGAAAGAGAGAGAGAGGGAGGAAGGGAAGAAGGGAGGGAGAGAGGGAGGAAGGAAGAAAGGAAGGAAGGAAGGAAGGAAGGAAGGAAGGAAGAAACAAACATACATACATACATACATACATACATACATACATACATATTTCTAGGGTCTAGCAAGATGACTCTGCAGATAAAAATGCTTGCCAGCAAGCATAGTTGACTTAATTTCTGTCTCTGGCATCAACATGGTGAAAGGAGGGAAATGACTCCCACGGGTTACTATCTGACCTTCACGTGCCATCTACCCCTCACAGCCAAAGTGGGCACAGGAAGAGGAACACAACTGTGTTGGCGCTTACCAAGGGAGCCTGGCCTTACCCAGGGAGAGGCATGGGCCAGCTCTCATTCTCACATGTACTTACTTGATCTCATCTTCAAACAGCCTCTCCAGCTCTTGTGTAGTTTCCCAGGTTTATGTTTTCAAACGGTGCTTGTACATCATTTTCAGTTCTGTTTACTGTCTTGGATAGCTCCAAAGAAGTGAAGCAAAAACACAACAGTCTGCTCCCTCAGCTTCACTTGCAGATATTATAGAGATTGATAAGGTGTCACAGAGCCATGGGAAAGCTTGAGAGTGTCTGAATAGTATCTAGAAAGGAATCAGACAGTTAAGTGAAATTTGGCATTTGGATTAGTTGCTGAGTACTGATGTGAGGGTGACTGGGCTAATAGTGGCATTCAAGCCTGCACTTGTGGTATCATTTGACAGGATTAGCATACTGTCTTGAGAAGAGCATTTTGATGTGAACTCATGCCTCATACACAAGCACAAATCTTACTTTAAGTCATATTTGCATTTTCATATTGAAAATAGCATTTTGAGTTATTTTCATAATAGTTATGACTCTTATCTGAGCCTAAGACAGAAGAGGCTGGTACTTTAGATGGATGTTTTGGTTCTTTCTCCATGTTTTATTATGTTTCCATGTATTACTATTAAGTAGCACTACGTATACTTAGTATTAATGATTGATTAAAAATATAACAAGTTTTCTCCAATATGATGATTAGTAAATTTAATTACAAGATCTTTAACTTTCCAGTTTCTAACTAACAGCTGACAAGAAGGTGATGAAGATGATGGTGCTGATACAAACAGTAGACATTACTTATTAAGTGTGTTTACTGTTTAGCAGGCATTGTGAAGTCTCCCTTCACACACCATCTCCCTGGATGCCCTCAGGAGCTTTGGACTGAGTGTTTTAGACATATTGCTGCAGAGAAGGAAATTAAGTTTCAGCTTGTCCTGGAATCCTGCTACTCAATATCAGAACTAAGACTTTAACTGGCTTTCTTCTGGGCTAAAAACTTTAGATCTGATGAAAATGTGTGTTTACAATAATTGGGGGCTGGGAAAATGAGTCAGTAGATAAGAATACTTGATTTGCAAGCATGAAGACCTCAGTACACATATAAAAAGTTAGGTATACCTGCACATGACTATAACCCCAGCATTTTGGTGCAAAGCCAGGTGCATGCTGGGCACTCACACACCGGTCTGCCTAGCTGGAATGATGAGCTTGCAGTTCAGTAAATGACCTTGTCTCAAGGCCATGAGGAAGAGAGTAATAGAGGAGGACACCGGAAGTTCTCTGCCTTCGGCAAGCATGTCCATGGGTGTTCACACCCACACTCTACTGCTTATGAAGTGCACTTGCACACAAATCAAATTAAAAATAAGTGATAATCATCCATGAATTTATGATTGATGAGCTCTTAATAGTTTTCTGTTTTCTTTGGCGGGGGCATTTATATATATCTCTAAAGCAATTTTTTTAGTGATCTGTCACGAAGTTCGCCATCTTTCTTTTTTACCTACTGGACACTACAACTATAGCACTGTGGTGACCACTGTCAGTAGGTACATTTAACTAATGAGCACTTTTGTTTATCAAGTTTCTTATTGTAAAAGAAACTTGTCTTGGATGATAGAATTCATTTATAGCATGCAATGCCATTTTAGTATTCAAAATCTCCTTATTCTTTCACTATAAACGAGAGTCTTCTTTTGGAATACAATTAACTTTAGTAACAAGCAACAGAAGACTGAGGCTGGCCCTGGCATCTCTTATGGCATTATAAGAGGGATGCATGGAGCAATGCAGGTTTACTTTGTTTGAGAGAATGGGAGAGGAAACTGAGCAGTATATAAACCCTGGCTCTGAGCTGTGAGCGCAGCATTGCAGCAGCTGGAGTCACCATAAACTGGTCTAAGGCAGCACACATGCTAGAATCATGCCATGACACTCTGCCTTGCATAGTAGTCACTGCTAAGGGACTGAGGCCATCACTTTTGTGAGATCTCCATCAACCAAGAAATAAAGCTGTTTCTTTATGCCTGGAAAATGATAACAGAAATATAGAGCTCTAGCATTTTTTTCTCCATTGGAGGAACTTCTTATTTAGCACCCTGTCCATTTCTGTTTTAACATTTTTAGACTGGGTTTTCTCCTGAAATTAAGATTCTTCCCCATAGCTGGGCAGTGGTGGGGCATGCCTTTAATCCCAGCACTTGGGAGGCAGAGGCAGGCGGATTTCTAAGTTCAAGGCCAGCCTGGTCTACAGAGTTCCAAGGCAGCCAGAGCTATACAGAGAAACCCTGTCTCGAAAAAACAAAAATAAACAAACCAACCAACAAGATTCTTCCCCATATAACTGAAAACCTTGTCTTTTGTAATCATTATAAAATGTTCACAGCTGAATATGAAAATGTGTTATTAAGAGGTGAAATCAATTTTTCAAGAAGCATGTAATAATTCCAAACTAAGTTTAATTGTCTATTTAAAATAAAACATTAGCAAAACCATGATCCTTCCTGTTTTTTGGTAGACTAGTCTTTCCAAACTACTAAAAATATATACACAGCTAGCAGCAACAGCCAGGGTGTAGCCATCACTCATCTGTTCATTTGAAACTCTATTTGAAGTACCTAACAATGTATGGTGTTTATATATGTGGGGATTTCAAACCATTACAGGAACACTGTGTACAGACAAATAGCAGACAGCATAAAAGGACACATTTGTGAAAACATTTGTAGTAAATCCTTGTTAGTGCAGGAGTCAGAGCAAGAGGGAATTTCTCAGGATAAATACAAGAAACCATAAAGTCAAAGTCAGTGACAGAAGTAGTGGACAAGGATGATGAAGACAACAGAAATGTCTATTCTGTGTGTGAGAACTTTAGACAAGAGAGCATAGCGTGAAATGAGGAAAGAGAGAGTGGAGGGAATGGGAGCCATAGAGACACATGAATACTTGATGGACCAACTTGATTTCAACTTAATAGAATTTAGCCCATAGCCATTTTAGAAAAGAAAAACAGTGTGCCATGTTGAAGAAAAAGATGTAATATAGCCATTTTTTGGAAGCAGCTTTGAAGAGTAAGTCTCTGAAACTCTGTGTCCTTAAGGTACAGAAATTAACATTTAGTATAAATATGGAGATAAGCAAGCAGGCTTTAAATTTCTTGGAAAAAAAAAGATAGCCTAATTATTAATAAACTGACCAGTAAGATTGGTTGTCAGTTTTCTTATGGCCTAGACAATATTGGGTAAGTGACATGCTGATTCCAGAGGCAAGATTGATCATTAGTTCAGTGTGATAGGTTTTAAGGAGTCTGCATATGGGTGTGTGTGTGTGTGTGTGTGTGTGTGTGTGTGTGTGTGTGTGTTAGTTTAGTTTTAAGGATTCTAACTGTTCTTGAGAAAGCTAAATATAGATTGTACAGAGAATTTGGCTCTAGAAGCACTAAAACATTTACTGTAGTAGAGAAGGGGTAAAAAGATTTGACTTACAGAGAATCAATCTAGAATTGGAGTCAATTCACTCTACAATTTTTCAAGATAATGTACAAACTGCTATGCTAGGCAGTGGATGATAACCTAATGGTACCATTGCCACAACCTGTACTCTTAAGGGACTCACAACATAGGAGAACATAACCTTACAAGAAAGTAAGTCCCAGAGGTAGACAAGTATGGTGAAAGAGACCAGAGTGTCCCTGGTCAAAAATTTTGTAGCTGCATATTTGTAGAGTAGAAGAAAATGTATAATTTGGGAAAAGTGAACCTTGAGTATAATAAATAGGTGTCACTTTCCTTATTGCTTGGAACATTTAAAAACTAGAAGCAATTTAATGTCAAATATTAGAATTATCTAATGAAAAGTTAAAATGTTATATATAATCATTTTTACATATGATATGCTTTATGTGTTAGTATAGACAGTAAAATGCAGCATGCAGAATAATGGACATAACCTCATAACATTGGAAGGGTAGATATTAAATACCTTTATATAAGCATGTTTGAGTATGCACAGGAAGGGGTCTGGAGCTAACTCACTAAGCAGCTGCTGGTATTAAAAACTCCTGTACAGAGGGACCAGGAAAGGGAAACATGTATCTCTGAAATATTTCTGCTTTGTTACAATGAGTATGCACTTTTCTTTTATTGAAAATTTAATTACAGATGTTCATGTAGATATAAAAATAATAAGATCTTATTCTGTTGCCTCACATATCTTATCCTCTCATCTTACCCTTTAAGACTTTAAATTCACTTGTATTGTTTAGTCTGTTTTCTTCCTGTTGATGCTGGTTAAATTCAGTCAGTCCCTAAATCACTAATTCAAGCTCCTATGGAATGGACCTCTCTCACTTTTGAGACCATACAGTAAGCTTTTAGGTTGTTTGTTTGTTCTTGTCATTGTATATTTCCAGCACCATCATCTGCTGAGAATTACTTAGATAGTTACTATGCATACTGACTTTAAGCCAGGAAGCCAGGGTAAAACAGGAAATCATCTTATTTCTATTAAGAGGAAAAGAAAAACAATTCTCAAAGACAGTCAGAGAATTTCCTAGATTAGATCCTGGAAGAAATATCTAACTGGAAGGGATAGACACTGTGGTATTAATTCTTTGTATTACTAGCAGCCAGTTGTAAACATATTCCCTGCATGCAGTTTACAGCAAAATAATATTTAAATCCAAAAGGAAATTTAATTGATTGGTCACTACATTTGACAAAACCTGACAAGACTTAGTAATAAACTGGAGAGTCAAAAATTTGATTGTGTAGAGCCTTCCAGCTCTAATGAAGTAGCCATACTTGTGGTATTGTGATGGAACAGCATGAGATGATGACTGCTGAAGTAATACCCTCCAAGGGGGAAGGCTGATATAGTTATTGACACTTGTGACCTACCAGTTTGTTGTAAGATGTTTGTCCTTGAGCTTCCTGACCATATTGTAGAGAAAGAGCTAACTAACAAGTCAAACAGCTATACAAAAAGTACTTATGTAACATACAGGAAATAAAAGAAAGTCTGTGAGTAGTCAAGCTTCTAACAGTAGGGAACTTGTCAAGGAAATCACTAGAGACCTAATGGGGAAAAATATTGAGGATAGTTCAGTTAGATGGAAAGAGCGGGAAGATGTAACACAGACAAGGGTGCTAGACTTTAGTTACAACAGCGGATTTGGAGGTCTTTTCAGTTGGCAAAAGTGTCTGATAGAAGAACACAGAACAAACAAGAGAGACCTGGGGACTAGAAAGCACTCACATCCAGGAGAAAGGCTCAGAGAAACCCAAGTCAATAGAGGGATGCAGCTGCCATTGTGAGATAAGCTGACCTGTTGAGTCACTTAGAAATAGTACATTGAAATAGTAAGACAGGGCCTCTTTGTTACTGAAAAGACAAATAAGAATATTAATATACAAATAGCATGAAACTCTGATATCTGTGAATTCAAATTTTATTTTTTACTTGAGTTTCTTTCCAATGGCATATTTCAATGCATTAATAGATGTCTCATGTAGCCAGCCCATTTACTAGTCACAAATCAGGGCACTACTCATATACACTATACATATAGCTTTGTGGTCCTTCCCCTGACATTCATTGAGATCATGTATTGACTTATAAGTACAGCTTTTCAAACAAAAGTATCTTTGATTCACCAGATGCTAACTTTGATTCATCTCAGGCTAACTGTTCAGTAAGCTCACCCTTTGTAGCTCTTTCTGAGCTCTGGCTGATTCAACGTAGCTTTTCTGGCTCAAACTCCTCTCCAAGCTGACTGCTTCAATCTGGCTTCTCTCAGCTTCTCGTTGAAGTGCTCTACTTGACCTCAAACTAACTGTAACAATTTGTTGTAATCTCCTGGCTTCTTCTTACCCTCTGGCTTCAACTGCCTCTACACTCACCCAACTGCACTTCATTGGACTTAATTCCACTCAACAGAACTCAGCTGCATTACCTGAACTCAACTGAAGTGCATTCTTCCTAAGGTGCTCTTAAGTTGCCTCTCTTTCCTGTCTGTTCTCATGAGAGTTGGACATACCCTATCTCTGATTCATGCTGTCAAATGTGACTCTTATTTGTCACTTTGTCTTCCCCTTGATTACTCATTGTTTGGAATTAAAAGTGTATACTAAAGTAGTGTATTCCAGCCAGAGAAATTAAAGGTATGTGTCATGTCTTTATTCCAGATGGATCACACAGGCCTAGAAGATCTTTGCATGTGATCTCTTGTAGAACAGCCACACTGCTGGATTGAAATTTCTCTACACATCTCTAGTAGTATTACTTAGAGACATATATTAAGACTGTGTATCTATCTCTGTCTCTTTATGCCTACCCCTCGACACCCTTGTCCTTCTTTTGTCCCAGGCATTAACCTGGACTCTCAGCTCTGTAATTATTTTGGCCATTATCCCTTTGCCAGAGCTGAAGCAACACAGAGTGCTATAATCATGTTGTATATGTTTCTGCCTGCTATAGGACTTGGCATTACAAAGGGTTTGGCTTGTGAACAACCAGGAGATTTCTGCTGTAGAGACTGGCAACATTTCTCCCTGGTCCATACGTCTTTGAAGCAATGAACATGAAACAACTTAGCATCTTGAATAGCTTCAGGGTACAAAGTAAAGAGGCGATAAATTGATTAAAATTCTAAAAATATGTAGTATCAAAGGACAATATAGTAACAAGTATTGTCAAGGGTGTTTAGAAAGTAGTGCTGAAAACTGTCAGTAGGGATGCAAGTTAAATTACAGAAATGATGTATATAGGATATCAGCTCTAAAAACATACATATAAGTAGCATTATATATACTGAGCAGGTTTTACTTATGTATTTATGAATATATTTGTAAGAACTACTAATAGAAAAAGAGGCAATAAATTTGCAAGAGAGCAAAGAAGGGTATATGGGAAGCTTCAGAAATAATATAAAAGAAAAACAATTCCAGGCATAGTAACATACTTGTAATCCCTGCCCTTGGGAGACTAAACCAAGACAGTCAGAATTTTGAGGCCAGCCTAGAATAAACAGTTCAAGGCCAGCTATCCTGTGATAAGACTCTATCTTAAAACAGAACAACAAAATTAAAAGCAGAACTTGCTGTAATCCATTTGTCATACTACTAGTTGACTTTTAAAGGAAAAAAAAAAAAAAACAGTATGTCAGAGGCACATCTCCTCCCTTCTTTATTACAGCACTATTCATAGCTACCAGTATGTGGAATTGGCCTATATCTATCTACTAACACAGTATGAGGAATGTATGAGGAAATGAAGTACATGTATACAGTAGAATACTCTTCAGCCAGAAAAAGAATGAATTTCTGTCATTTATATCAAACCTAGAGATCATTTTGTTAAGTGAAATAAACCAGGGCAAAAGAATGAGTATCTCTTCTGTGTAGTATAAAAGAAGTTGATAGAAGAAACTGAGTGGAATAGTAGTCAACAGAATCTGATTCTGTTCTGGCTTTGGAGAGACCTGCTGGCCATCAGTGACAAAGCCACTTCTCTCTGCACTGCCTTTCACTTTCTGAAAACAAAATGCATTATGACTAGCCTCCAATTACCAATGTGGAAGGGCTTTAAAAAAAATAAAAAGGGGGGAGAGTGTTAAAGAAACAGCTATTACTGAAAGGTCTACTGTAGAGAGCTGTCTGAACTGCGCCCTAAGATGGCGCCGGCTTCCGCTCCTTGCTGGGGCGCTAGAGTGATGAACAACTCCTTATTTGGCTGTGCTTGTTTGCCTGGCTTGCTTCCGAGTTTGGCAACCTATCTGCATGCACCACGTGGCCTACTGAGGTAGGCTCAGGATGGAGCATTTAAGGGCTTGAGGTGTTCCCCTCGGGTCAGAAGAAGTCAGAAGTCAGAAGTCAGAAGAACGTTCAAGGTTCCTGAATAAACTGCTTTAAGAAGAGCCCTTGGGTCACGTCTTCCTTGCTGGTCGAGGTGGAAGCGGCAAAATGGTGGCTCGTACGGAGAAACCAAACAGGGCTCAGAACTTTCTGCAGTCAGGGAAGCCGGCTGGTAAGTTCCCAGGTAAGAAGGGACAATAAGGTCCTCGGAAGTAGAGGCTATAAAGACTCCAGGTCGGAACGTTTCGAGGTGAAGCAAACTAAGGAAAGTCCTCGGAAATAGAGGCTATAAAGACTCCGGAGAGGAGCAATAAAGTTTCGAGGTAAAGCGAACTAAGTAGAAGTGAAAGTAACTATGGGCACTTCTTTGTCACACCCAATTTTTGTGGCTCTTCAAGATCTGTTATCTTCAAAAAATTTACAACTGAATAGAAGTACTTTAGAGAGGTTTCTCAGCGAGTGTGATACTGCAGCTCCCTGGTTTGCAGTGTCCAGCAACTTAACAGTGGCTTGCTGGGATAAGCTCGGAAAAGATTTCGATTTTGCATGAGAGCAGGGAATGCTTAAGAGTGGTGTTAGACCAGTATGTAAGCTAATCAGGGGGTGTCTAGAAGATCAAAGGTGCTGTAAAGCAGTAGAGGAAGGACAGGCAGCCTTAGAGCAGATAAAAGAGGAGTGTTCGGTAAAGTCAGAAAAGGAAAGTACAGACACGGAGTGGTCAGATACAGATGAAGAGTTGGAAACCCTAATTAAGGAATTAGAAAAGAGTACTGTGAAAGAAAAACGGAAAAGGAAAAGAGCTCCACTAGATATGGGGCCCACTCCATCTGCTCCTCCTCCTTATAACCCTGTAGGGCGGCGCTTCTGGTAGGTCCTTTTGCCCTGAAGTGTGGTGGACAGTTAGAAATGCACAGGGTCAGCGATATCATAAGCCCTTGGATTTTAAGGTTATAAAGTCCTTGGCTGAATCTGTCCGTACTTATGGGATCACAGCCTCTTTCACTTTAATTTGCTAATGAACAGACAGACACCAATTGCGCAGCTGGGAATCAAGCCTGGGATAGGGATATGCTTTTGGGGCAAGGTTACTTTGCTAATCAACAGACTGGTTACCCATTGCAAGTCTTTGAGCATGTGAATCAGATTGCTATCAAGGCATGGAAGTCCTTGCCTAATAAAGGGGAGGTAAGTGGGAACCTTACTAGCAGCTGCCATGATGCAGCTGAGTAAGAACAAATAGATACCCTCTGGCAGCTAGCACAAGAAGGCTGAGTGGAAATTTCCTGGATTGTGTGTGACTTCCATACAATATCAAAGTATTACTCAAGCTGCTAATCTCTCTCGACAGTTGTTTCAATATCTTACAGGAATTGGTCTACAGGTTTTGAGGATCTCATGAATTGGCTGAGATTGGCTATTGTCAGTGTTAACTCTATGAGGGTGGATGCAGGGTTGGCTGATTATCATCTTAGATCGCCTCTGCCTCTGCCGTAAATCATCTGAAAGAGTGGGCGGGCATGGGTGCTCTTTTAGCCCTATTGCTGATTGTCTGTTTCACTGGTCTCTGGTGTTTGTGTAAGATGAGGGTTGTTGAATGCAGCCATGGTGGTTCAGGCATTTACAGCCATTGAGGCAGGGCAGTTCCCCCAAGCATGGCTTGCTGTCATACAGAAATAACTGTCCATCGACCTCTGGGTTATGGGCTTGTCGAGTTTGGGATTCAAGGCTTAGCACTGCACTTGAGGTATGCCGCCTGCAGCTAGCAACCTCAAGAAGAGCATGTCTGATTGCATACAGGTTGATGTCCCTGTTTCTATCAGCAGAGATCAGACCTCTGTTCTTGCCCATTTCGCTGCCAAACAAAAAAGGGGGAACTGTAGAGAGCTGTCTGAACCGCGCCCTAGGATGGCGCCGGTTTCCGCTCCTTGCTGGGGCACTAGAGTGATAAACAACTTCTTATTTGGCTGTGCTTGTTTGCCTGGCTTGCTTCCGCATTTGACAACCTATATGCATGCACCACGTGGCCTACTGAGATAGGCTCAGGATGGAGCATTTAAGGGCTTGAGGTATTCCTCTCGGGTCAGAAGAAGTCAGAAGTCAGAAGAATGTTCAAGGTTCCTGAATAAACTGCTTTAAGAAGAGCTCTTGGGTTTCGTCTTCCTTGCTGATCTAGGCGGTCGCGACAGTCTACATAGCAAAAGACAGAAGAAATGGGGGACAGAGAGAGAAGGGAAGGAGGAAAGAGAGAAATTGAGATTGCAGAAGCAAGAAGGAACAAAAGAAATGAAATGAGGAAATTGGTCAGTAGTGAAGTGACTAAATCATCCTTAAGCAAAAGCTGCACATACTGAAGGGAAGGCACACTGCTTGTTGACATCAAGCAGAGCAAGTAAAAAGTATATGTCTTAGAAAGTGTATCAGACCAGCCAGCAGTGACAACCAGCTTAGGAGGCAAATAGAAGCCTGTGTTTGAATAAGAAGCACATTGCTGAATTTGGAAGTGTGAAATGTTTTGAGGTTTCAGTTGGTTGATTAATTAGTTGTTTTGTTGGCTGATTGATTTTTAATGGAGAGATTGTCTTGTTTTGTTGAAACAGGATCTCAGTATTTAGCCCAGGCCTTCCTCAAACATGAGATTCTCCTGCCTTAGCCTCCCAAGTGTTAAAATTACAGGCTCATGTCCTGTGAGGTTGACTTTGTAATGAAATAGAGATAGTTTAGCAAAGCCTCCGGAAGGTAAAGATGTTTGAAACTGTCTCATTGGAGAATTGATTATGTATTGCTTCTCCATATTGATTGTCTTCTCCAATGAGTTTGTGCCCCAAAAGTAGCAGAAGCTAAGGAATGCCTGTTGCTTACTGATCTGGGAACTATGGGCTGAAGATACAAGCTTTCTTCCTTCTCTCAGTTTATGAAAGAAGAAAGATGCAAAGTCAAAGATGAACAAAAGAAAAAGTATGACTAGAGATGGTGTGTAAATTCTGATGTACCTTTTCTATATGGTCTTTAATGCTGGAATAGCTATGTTTCATGGTTACTTGGTTGAGAAGCTTAAGATTATGATCACATGCTTACTAGGAATGTGGAGCATTTATAGAGCAGCTGACTGTCACAGATGATGCTCAGATTGAGTTAAACTAGATTATGCTACAGTAGTGAACACTTCACTACCCCCTTAGTGTTCAGGAGTTTAGACATAAAAATCTCCTCTTACTTTTGTATGCCATGCATATGGTGCAAGTCCCATGTGACAACCTGAACCTAATTATGTTAACACACAATCTCTGCAAAGTTTACTAAGCTCTCTAGAACTGCTGTCAGATATGTTTATCTGAAGTTGACATGCGTCAGTCAGCTTGCAGTCCATTGAAAAGAACTGGTCTTCACCCACTCCAAGGGAGTAAACAAGGAATCTGTTTGCCCAGAAAGGCCTAGATATCAACAAACACAAATAATGGCCCCCAGTGCTCAACTCAGCACTTGGTATACAGTGAACAAAGCAGGTATCATCTACCCTTCCCACAGAGCTCTGGGTGCAGAGTAGTATGCTCCTGGGAAGAGCCAGTTTCCCCCAAGCCAGGCAGAAGCTAGATCAAAGAGACTGCTCAGTATATACACAGTTATGTGGGAAAATCGGAAATGGTGACAGTATAAGTGACAAGTTTGGAGAACTTAGAAATCTTCAATAAATATTTACTGAATGAGTGCTAAGTGAGGAATAAGAAGAAATTTAGCTCTCAGAAACGAAACGGGAAAGGCAACAGAGAGAGACAGATATAGGAAGAAAAAACACATGGAAACATTTTATGCTTTTCAAATGCTCTGAATAATATTTGGGAATAAAAGCTGTTTTTGCCGTATCTTTTGCTTCCAGGAAGCCTGAAATATTTCCCTGCTGGTCTCTTCTGCCACAGTGAGGGTGTGGAGGAATGAATTCCCTAACAGAATGTTTTGTCCTTACCTAGACAGTAGGGTGGGTATGATTGGGAATCCTGGGCCCTGCCTGGCACATTGACTGAAATGCTTTGTTTGTTAAAGTAAGCTTGCTTGACTGGCATTCGTCAAACTTAGAGGCCCAGGGAAAAAATGAAATCAAACATCTAGATGCCGAAAATGTTCAAGTTAAATAGAAAGCCCATGAACACAGAGTTGTGGTAGAATATTGGCAAACATCTTTAAAACATTTAAAATATTTATACAAAGATTATTTAAAAACAAAATAGCAAACAGGCCAAAACAAACCTAACAGTTCAAAAGTAATGACTATTGAATACTGAATTTTTTCCATGTCCAAGATCATATATATGCAACATTATTTTTGATGACTGCTAAGAATTGTATCATATGTATCAAAATATATTTGTCACCACCTTACATTCCTACAAAGTTGTCATTGTAAGTAATGCTGTTGTGAATACATTGTAGCAGAATGTTTGTGTGTATCATTTAAGGCTGACTTTCATAAATTACAGTTATTGAAGCAAAAATGGTGCATACATTAAGGCTTATTGTAACCAGTAGCAAATTGCCCTCTAAAGACTGTTTCTCATTTCCCACCAGAAACATGCAAACACAAATGCAATCCAGAGACTTAGATTTGTTGCTAAAAGTGTGCTTCATCCTGATAGCCGATGTGCCATCATTAAACCCATCACTGTCCATGCAGTACTTGCTGTTGCAACCTCATGTTGGAGAGTTTCATATTTAGATTTCTTTGAAAGTATTTTAGGACTAGTATCATGCTCTGCTAAATGGGTTCATTAATATCATGGGCATTACATGTCCCAGTGGATGTCTGGAGCTCATCCCTTGCATGATGAGCCAACAATAGTTGGCTCTACTGTTCTATGATCACTCACACTTTGTCGTAGAGTCAGTATGTGTATATGGTCAGTATATGTGAAACTCTTTAAAAGTTCAGTGTTAGGCAATGTCCCACTTTACCAAAAAGAAAATTATTTAAAAAGAAATCCAGGTAAACTGATTGTCTTACTCAGGGTTTCTATTGCTACCATGACCATGACCAAATACCATAACCGAAAAGCAATTCAAGGAGTGGGTTTATTTGGCTTATACTACAATATTGTTGTTTATCATCAAAGGAAGTCAGTATAGGACAAACAGGGCAAGAACCTAGAGGCAAGAGCTGACCAGAAGCTTGGAGGAGTGCTGCTTTTCGGCTTGCTCCCCATGGTTTGCTCTACCTGCTTTCTTAGGGAAACAAGTTAGCACCACTCACAATGAGCTGGGTCCTCCTCCATTAATCACCAATTAAGAAAATGCCTTTCAGGACGGCCTATATCCTGATCTTATACAGTCTCCCCCTTTTCAGATGATTTTAGCTTGTATCAAATTTACATAAAACTATCCAGCATACTGATTATTTTGAGCTTTGAACAACATAAACCAGTTATTGAGACTATAGCTATAGTGTAATCTATGAATGTACACATAAAATATAATATACACATATGATAAAGAATACCTTAAGAAGTGTTGCTCTGTCCTATCCTCATATTTCAGGAAGCGATTTTGTTCCAGCTCACCTTTCCTGTACTCTTGACACCATAGTAGTGCCCCCATGCAGACATCTAGCCTACTTCTACCACCTGTTGTCTGGGACACTGTCTAAAAGGACTGCAGAACTAGACTGAAGCTGCCCCATGGCATCATTAGACATCTCTTCACCAGCTAGAGAACCCTGCTTGCTGCTCTTGATCTCTAGTAATCACTTAATTGTTTGAGAGGGGTGTGTGTGTGTGTGTGTGTGTGTGTGTGTGTGTGTGTGT
>JADRCD010168810.1:0-13571 GCA_019843815.1 Montemys delectorum | reverse complement strand
ATTTATTTATTTATTTATTTAGACAATGTATACGAGAGTACACTGTAGCTGTTTTCACACACGCCAGAAGAGGGCATCAGATCCCATTACAGATGGTTGTGAGCCACCATGTGGATGCTGGGAATTGAACTCAGGACTTCTAGAAGAACAGTCAGTGCTCTTATCTGCTGAGCCATCTCTCCAGCCCCAGATTTGTTAATCTTAAGAAATTCCACAAAGCTTTACATAGGACCCATCAAATCAAAGGTCAATATGAACTCTTACGTCTAAAATATCTTGAGTCAGAGCTGACCATGCAGCAGCCCTTCCTGCACCTACATATGAGCTCACTCTTGTTCTTCTGGCTGACACTGAAGAACGCTACTGATAAGCCAAAAAGTTATGATTATAGTACTCATGCTCTGTTATCTCAATGTTCTGAAATTCCCCTGTTCACCACTTATCTACTCACCCCCTTTACCTAACTCAGGACCAATCAGCTTTAAGGTTAGATGATAATATTTGCCTAGTAAGCCAACTGCTCCCCTCCTTGCCCTTTAAACTTTGAACCTGGTTCTTCCTATTAAAAAGCCTGCAATAACCAGGCAGTGATGGCACACGGCTTTAATCCCAGCACTTGGGAGGCAGAGGCAGGTGGATTTCTGAGTTCGAGGCCAGCCTGGTCTACAGAGTGAGTTCCAGGACAGCCAGGGCTACACAGAGAACCCTGTCTTGAAAAAAACAAAAACAAACAAACAAAAAAGCCTGCCCTGAGGACAGACTGGTGCCACAATTAAGTTTTTCCTTCTTGTGGGCCTGGACGTCCAGTGTTATGGTGTGCGTTTAATAAACTATTCTTCCTTACTGAGATTGCTGTGTACATGGTTTGTGTGGAGACTCCCAGACCCCTACGACGCTACTCTTAATTAAACCTTGTGTTTTAACATTGTAAAGTGTGTGGTACCTAGGCTATATGACAGTTTCAAACACTAAAACTGTTTGTAGAGGGTGGGGGTGGGTTGAAGCAGAGGCAGGATCTCACTATGTAAGCCTGGATGTTGTCCTGACCATCCTGGAACTCACTATATAGTTCAGGTTGGCCTCAAACTCAAAGAGATCTGCCTGCCTCTGCCTTTAATCTGCCAAATTCTGGGATTAAATGCATGGGCCATCAGGCCCACTCAAATCAAACTCTCTGTGATGCAGGGTTCCCAGCCAACTCACACTATACAGAACCACAAGTCTCCTCTCCAACCAACAGATAAAGAGAGTAGGGCGTCTTGCAGTTGGTCACGCTTAGGCCTCTGCTACACCTTCAACACCATGGAAGGCGATTTAGGAGAGTGATCTTCACCTTCACCTCCCCTCCAAAATTTCTAGGACCACAGCTCTCAAAGGAGGTTCTCATAGGAGAGTAGGGACCAGAGAGGCTTCAAGATTTCCATCTGTAAGGGGCCAGTTAGTAGAGAAATGTGGAAGCCAGGACTATACATGGAGCATGTGCAGAAAAAGCCAGGGACATGCAGACTTAAGAGAAGTTCTGGGCTAGAAGTTCTGGGCTGGTGAGATGGCTCAGCAGGGAAAAGCACTGACTGCTCTTCGGAAGGTGATGAGTTCAATCCTAGCAACCACATGGTAGATCACAACCACCTGAAATGAGATCTGACACTCCCTTCTGGTTTGTCTGAAGACAGCTACAATGTATTTACATATAATAAATAAATCTTTTTTTTTTTAAAA
Organism: Montemys delectorum; assembly: GCA_019843815.1. Taxonomy (NCBI): domain Eukaryota; kingdom Metazoa; phylum Chordata; class Mammalia; order Rodentia; family Muridae; genus Montemys; species Montemys delectorum. The sequence continues at coordinate 11,852 of JADRCD010168810.1, read as the reverse complement.
GAGGAGTTCTGCCCTATGTAAATAATCCAGAAAGGCTCATAACTCACATGGTACGTACCTTTCTAAGCTTCATTTCCAGCTCACTGTCACCCCAGCGAGTGTCTTTCTTTCTTCTTTCTTTCCTTCCTATATACCTTTCTTCCTTTATTATTTTATTTTATTTTATTTTTTTCGAGACAGGGTTTCTCTGTATAGCCCTGGCTGTCCTGGAACTCACTCTGTAGATCAGGCTGGCCTCGAACTCAGAAATCTGCCTGCCTCTGCCTCCCAAGTGCTGGGATTAAAGGCGTGCACCACCACCACCCGGCTCTTTTTATTTTATTTTTTTAAGATTTATTTATTTTTATGTATGTGAGTACACTATAGCTGCCTTCAGACACACCAGAAGAGGGCATCAGATCCCATTACAGAAGGTTGTGATTCACCATGTGGTTGCTGAGAATTGAACTCAGGACCTCTGGAAGGACAGTCAGTGTTCTTAACCCCTGAGCCATCTCTCCAGCCACCTTTCTTTCTTACTTTTTCTTTATTAAATTTTTTTTTTGATTCTTTAAGACAGATTGACCCAGACTTCACTATGTAGGCCAAGTGGGTCTTCAATTTATAGAGATAAACCCATTTTTGCCTCTTAAGTTCTGGAATTAAACGGGTATGCCACCATGTTTAGGCTTCCTCCATTTTAACTAAATAAACTGCTTCTAACTCAGGAGGCAGAGATGGGCAAACCTCTGAGTTTTGAGGCCAGCCTGGTCTACAGAGTGAGCTCCAGGACAGCCAGGGCTGCACAGAGAAACCTGGTCTTGAAAAAAAGAAAAAGAAAAAGGAAAAGAAAAAGAAAAAAGAAAAAAAACTAAATAAACAAATGGTCTCTATTTCTTCTTATTTTTCTTTCTTTCTTTTCTTAAAAAGTATATCCAGGAACACCCAGATAAAGAGATGCATGGAACAAGGTTTAAAAAGGTAAAAAAGTCCTGAGCACAAAATAGTTCTGTCCCCGTGGAGCTGGGCAGGCCACCTTTCCACCTGTGGGACAGCCTGGAAGTACTGTCAGTGTCCCTCACCACCATTCCATCACGGATGCATGATAAATTATTAACTGGAAGTTTCAAGTGTGCAGTCATACTATGATCTTGTGACCAGCTGCTATTAGGAGCCACCCACAGTTTTCTGATTAGAGGCCAATCAGAGCCCGGCATGTTGGCACAAAGCCTTTACTCCCAGCAGGGAATGATCTTGAGTTTGCAGCCAGCCTGGTCTACATAGGGAGTTTCAGGACAACCAGAGCTACAAAAGGAAACCCTGTCTTAGAGAGTGAAGGGGGGAGGTGTCAATCGGCATTCCTGAAAAGCAACTGATTCAACACCCATGACTAGGGCTGGAGCTGCCTCAGAATTTGAAAGCACTGATTGTTCTTGCAGAGGACCCTACACCTACATGGTGGCTCACACCAGGGAATCCAACACCCTCTTCTGACTATGTTCAGGCAGCAGGCACACACAGGACATAAAGACACACATGCAGGCAAAACCCTGTAAACATAAAATAAAAAAAAAATCTTTTTTTAAGTGTCAGTAGCAGCTGGGCATGATGGCACCACCTATAATCCCAGAGGCAGAGGCGGAAGATCTCTGTTCAAGGCCAGCCTGGTCTACAGAGTGAATTCCAGAACAGCCAGGGCTACAAAGAGAAAACCTGTCCTGAAAAACACAAAACAAAAATGGCTATGAGGAGTTTGGATTGCTGCAGGTCCGGAACCTAAATACAACTTCTTCGGGCTGTGTTTAGGTCCCCCAAAAGCAATTCCTTACCCATCTTGTCTCAGACCTAACATCCTGATAGTCAGAGAAAAACCTTTGGAATGTATTAACAAACCTTAATTGCACCAGTGGATTGGCTAAGAAGTGATCAGATAACATCTGAGATTTCCTGTCTGCAGTAATCTACTTCCTGTTTTCACCTACGTGTTAGATCCAAGCTGGGCTCCACCTCAGGGAAGCCGCTTGCTTTCTCTCATCTTGCTTCTCTCTGCTTCCCCTTCCCCATGGAGAGGTAACCTTGGCAGTCTGATCCCAATCCACCTTTGTTTCTACTCACAGAGTGGTGTAGTTTGGTGGTCTCACTGCACCCTTGCTTACACCACCCATTTTTTTTTTTTTTTTTGTTTTTCCGAGACAGGGTTTCTCTGTGTAGCCCTGGCTGTCCTGGAACTCACTCTGTAGACCAGGCTGGCCTCGAACTCAGAAATCTGCCTGCCTCTGCCTCCCGAGTGCTGGGATTATAGGCATGCGCCACCACCGCCCGGAACACCACCCATTTTTAAATGCTTTGTTTTATAACTTTCTTTGTTATCATAAAAACTCCACAAGTCTGCTTCCTCATCATTAGAACATTGAGTTGGAGGAAGGTCTCAATATGTTGTTTCTGGGACGGACGTGGTCACTTTTTTTTTTTTTTTTAATTTTTTAACCAATTTTTTTCTTTTTTTTTTTAAGATTTATTTATTTATTATATCTAAGTACACTGTAGCTGTCTTCAGACACACCAGAAAAGGGCATCAGATCTTATTACGGATGGCTATGGGCCACCATATGGTTGCTGGGATTTGAACTCAGGACCTTTGGAAGAGCAATCAGTGCTCTTAACCACTGAGCCATCTTACCAGCCCAAGATTTATTTGTTTTATGTATAGGAGTACACTGTAGCTGTCAGCTGTCAGAAGAGGGCATTGGATCTCATTATAGATGGTGATTTGCCACCATGTGGTTGCTGGGAATTGAACTCAGGACCTTTGGAAGAACAGTAGGTGCTTTTAAACACTGAGCCATCTGTCGAGCCTGTGGTCACTCTCTTTTTTCTGTTTTTTGTTTTCTGTTTTCTTCTCTCTTCTTCTTCTTCTTCTTCTCTTCCTCCTCCTCCTCCTCCTCCTCCTCCTCCTCCCCCCCCCCCCCTCCTCCTCCTCCTCCTCCTCCTCCTCCTTCTTTTTCTTCTTTTTGGCTTTTTGGAGACCGGGTTTCTCTATGTAGCCCTGGCTGTCCTGGAACTCACTCTGTAGACCAGGCTGGCCTCGAACTCAGGAATCCACCTGCCTCTGCCTCCTAAGTGCTGGGATTAAAGGCATGCACCACCATCCGGCCCTTCTTCTTTTTTGTTTGTTTATTTTGGTTTTGATTTTGGTTTTTAGAGATAGGGTTTCTCATTGTAGTTGTCTCTGTCCTGAACCAGATAAAGTGAAAGTTCTGAGTCTAAGCCTCCTAAAAACAGTCTTCAGGCACTGTGTTTCCTGGTCCCAGTTTGAATTCTAATGGACTGTGTAATTTCCAAAAATATAAATAAATAAATAAATAAATAAATAAATGAAATTGAGGGTACCAGTATATTGCAGGTGTCTTGTTTTTTGTTGTTTGTTATTGTTATTTTTAAGTACGTGTGTGTATGCACTTGCACATGTGTATTTGTATATGGATGCACACGACTACAGGTACCCCACAAGGTCAGAGGTGTCAGGTCTCCTGGAGCTGGAATTACAGGAACTTTTGAACCTTCTCACTCAGGTATTGAAGCTCAGACACAGGTCCTCCAAGGAGTACATATGCTCCTCCCTGATGACTCCAGGCCAACCCCAAGCTACCCCTCTGGATTTTATGTGAAAGATGAACATAGCTGTATGTAACTAATTCCTAAAGTATATGTGCAAGTCTGAAGGAGGAAGCCGGGCCTGAGTTCAGATCTTCACATCCCACGTGGAGTCGGATAGGGAGTAGCACTCACCTGCAAACCCACGCACGCTCTTATGATGATGTGGGCAGCAGAGGCAAATCCCCAACAGTTAGCATGGCATGTGAACAGCAAACCAGAGACCATGAAATAAAATGGCAGGTGTTCAACAGACACCTGTGCCTTAGTAGACACAGTCTCCGTGAACACACACTGTAAAGAACAAAATCACCTCTAGGTGGAGACATGCCATTATCGCCTCCCTGAAATGTTAATCCACTGGAGCCAGTCAGGGACCTGACTGGGGGACCACCCCTCTGCAAGTAGATTAGATAATGTGCTTTTTCTTTCTCAGAACTCCTGCCCCCTAGTGCAGTCTAAAAGAAGATCAGGTGTGATGCCCTCCTTTGGAGCCTGACTCAGAAAAGTGGAACTTTTTTTTTTTTAGTTATTTAATTATTATATGTAAGTATACTGTAGCTGTTTTCAGACACACTAGAGTGTGTCTGGATGATTGTGAGCCATCATGTGGTTGCTGGGAATTGAACTCAGGACCTTTAGAAGAGCAGTCAGTGCTCTTAAACCGCTGAGCCATCTTTCCAGCCCCCATTTTTTTTTTTTTTAATTCTTTCTTTTTCTTCAGATGCTGGCCAGAGCCCAGGTAGGTATATTTTTAAACTCCCAGTGAATCTTCTGGACTTCCTTACTCCTCCTCTAAGGCTCCCACCCTGTCTGTGGAAAGACAATGGGGAAGAGAAGGAGCACAAGCTGTACCTGAGATTACATGGTGACAGCTGGTTTGTTTTGATATTTTTTCATACTTCTTTACTGCTCTATTGTCTTCTGTAAATCTGCTTTGGACCTACTCATGATTTTACTTGAAAGGGCCCCAAGGAAAAAGTTCAGGCTGCTCTCTTTAACCCAAGGGAGGTAGTCACTAGCCAGTTCTCAGGTGCTTCCTTCAATTTTCACTCAAAACATGTGTTTGAATTTTTCAAGATACAGTTTTCTCTGTGTAGCCCTGGCTGTCCTAGAACTCAGAAATTCCTCTAACTCTGTCAACCAAACATTGAGATTAAAGGTTTGTACCACCACTGACTGACTTGTGATAGTGGCCTTTTTTTTTAAAGATTTATTTTATTTATTTATTTTATGTATATGAGTACACTGTAGTTGTACAGATGGCCATGAACCATCATGTGTATGGCTGCTGGGAATTGAATTCAGGACCTCTGCCATCCCACTCGCTCCTGCGTAATTCACTGTAGCTGTCTTCAGACACACCAGAAGAGGACATCAGATCTCACTATGGATGGTTGTGAGCCACCATGTGGTTGCTGGGGTCTGAACTTGGGACCTTCGGAAGAGCAGTCAGTGCTCTAACCCTCGGAGCCATCTCGCCAGCCTGTGGTAGTGTGTGACCCACGTGATCGTCTCGCCAGCAAGAACGCACTCGGACACCAGGATCCTTCTGCAACAACCGTTTATTGCATCTTTAAGAGGAAGACCCCAAGCCCGGAAAAGGCACTGCTTATATATACCCTGAAGCGGCGTGTTCACCTCTGATTGGCTGTTTGCTCATTACCTCATGTGATGCCCCGTGATAGGCTGTGACTTGGCGCGCTCTGGCCCTTAGCACATGCACAGATTACTTGTTATAGGGAGAAGACACCGGATGCCAGCGCCATCTTGTAATGGCGACTGCCAGCTTGGGTGCGGCTCTCTACAGTAGTGGTCTTATTCTTACTCACTGGGATTCACATTTTCTGGAGGCCCCAGCAAGATAGGCCACCCACCTAAATTCTAAAGCTACACCTTCCGTCTGGGACTCCCGGGCTGAAGGGCTGCCTCAGGAAGTGTACACCTTCAGACATTCTAATGCCCTGAGGGAAGCATTCGGTTTCATGGACTATCAGGGTGAGCTGCTGTGCTGAGAAAAGCAGCATCTATGGAGGCCTCTCCTGGGAATACGTAGTCTGGTTTGTAGGGATCTCTCCCAATCTGGGACATGGGAGGGTTTGATGGAGCTCAAATATTTTACCCTCAAAAAGTGAGAGGTCACATGCCCACCTGAGCTTCTATATAGCCCTGGCTGTCCTGGAACTCACTCTGTAGACCAGGCTGGCCTCGAACTCAGAAATCTGCCTGCGTCTGCCTCCCAAGTGCTGGGATTAAAGGCATGTACCACCATTGCCTGGCTTTTTTTTTTTTTTTTTTTAATCTTGTTTGTCTTTGTATGTCTTGCTTTTGACTTTTACTGTCTCCATTCCATCTCTGTACTTCCTGTGTTCTGTGTTAATTGGTTTATCGCGGAGGATTATGAATATCCTATCACCAAGGGTCACCTCCAAACATTGTGTGAAATATGAATAGCCCACAATTGGAAATGCCTGCCTCTATTCCCACCCCAGGGTACTTTTGGTTCTGACGTAGCCTGAGCAGTAGTGAATGTTACCCTCAGTAAACCCAGCCACCCAGATCTGAATGGGAACATCTTGCCTTTGGTGGAAGTAATTTCCAACCCTCACCCCTGGATAAAGGTCTGTATGGTTAGAAATGAGCAAGGTGACTAAGCCCTCATTGTTGGCAAAGGGACTCTTTGAGGACCTGTAGCAGAAATCCAGGAACCCCCTCTGAAAACCATTCTGCAGGACTCACAGGAGAAACAATGTCTCCTCCCTTCACCTAGAGTCTTTATCCCCTTCCCACCTCACCTCCTCCTCCTCCTCCTTCACAACCCTAGTCTCCATCTCCAGCCTCACTCTGCCCCCTCCTCCCCCACAGCCCTTGACCTGTCTGCTTCAATCTCTACCCTGCCACCGAGCTCTTCCCTACTCCCATCTTCCTTCTCCACCTCCCTGTGTTTCCCCTCCCCACACCTGCCAGGGGGTGCCATATGGCTCTCCCAAGTTCTCCTCCTTTTCCTCCTCCAATCCTGGTTCGGAGCAGTGCCTCCTTCTGTCATCCCTCCCCCTATGGCTCATTCCTGACAATTGTTACCTGTTATCCCTTTTCCACTGCAAATCTCTACAGGAGGATGAATCAGACTAGCAGCACCACTACCCCCTTTGATGACTGTCAGCAAATTCTCCATCTTCACTACCACAGACAGGGGATTGACTGCCACAAAATCAGCTTAAGCACTCTCTGGAATAGCTTCAAAGACTAACGACCAGATGGTAGAGGCAACTTACCACACTCTGCCAAGTTGGATATCCCAATGCGATTGCAGTTCAGAGGGAGCTAGGAGGTCATTCAGTGAGTGCCAACAGGTTCTGGTAGAAGAATGAACCAGACAGCCCAAAAGCCTATCTAAGGTAGCCAATATGAAACAGAGCCCAGATGAATCAATCGCCTTCAGCTTTTCTGGAATGCCCCTATCAGTTATATACTCCTATAGACCAAGGTTAACCTGGCCTTTGTTACTCGGTCAACACTTGACATTTGTAGAAAGACACAAAAGATGGATGTGGGGGGCTGGAGAGATGGCTCAGGGGTTAAGAGCACCGACTGCTCTTCCAGAGGTCCTGAGTTCAAGTCCCAGCAACCACATGGTGGCTCACAACCACCTGTAATGGGATCTGATGCCCTCTTCTGGTGTGTCTGAAGAGAGCAATGGTGTTCTCATATACATAAAATAAATTTAAAAATCTAAAAAAAAAAAAAAAATGTTTTTGCAGGAAAAGATGGGTCAGAACTATTAGAAATAGGCTAAGTATTTGACAGCAGAGACAGTAAAGAAGATCTTTTGACAAAGATGGGACAGAGTGAGTTCCAGGACAGTCAAGGATACACAGAGAAACCCTGTCTCGAAAAAACAAAAACAAAAACAAAAACAAAAACAAAAGACAAAAATGGGGTGCGCCACCGTGGCTGCACTCTAGCCCACTTTCAACTCTGCCCATGCACCCCATGATAAAAGAGAAAAATGTAGTGATGCACAGGTGGTGCAACCTTTAATCCCAGCACTTGGGAGGCAGAGGCAGGCAGATCTCTGAGTTGAGCTTAGTATACAAGAGTGAGTTCTAGGACAGCCAGAAACACGCAAACGCGCGCGCGCGCGCGCGCACACACGCACACGCACACGCACACGCACACACACACACACACACACACACACACACTTTATATTTAATATGTCTTAACTGCTCAATGGCTGGGCTATTCCTGAACCTCCACGTGGCTACCACACTTCCCTCCAATATTCCTGAATTAATACTTACTAAACCTATATTTCATCTCTGCTACCCTAGACCCAACTGGGAGAATGGCTCCTGGGGCCGCTTCTCTGACTCACATGTTGGTGGCCTGAAGTCTGACCTCTCTGCTTCCCTGTCACGGCACAGTGTGTTCCTTCTCCTTCCCTTCCCTTCCTTCCTCGTCCGGGAAATCTAAAAGTCCCGCCCCTGTCTCCCTGCCTAGCCATTGGCCATTGGCAACTTTATTTATAGCCATTGGCCAATCAGAAGCAACTGGGGGCAGGCAGGCTTCCTTTGGCGTGAGAACACAGCTGTCAAGGATGAAAGCCGGTAGCCTTGCCCCCAGGAACCCACGTGAGTCTTGGCTATGGAGATTGGCTGTGGAGGTTGAGGCTCCTTCTAACTAGGCCCTCAGGAGCCTGTGGTAACCCTCACCATCAGCTCCAACCTGTAAATTTCCTGGTGGACACGGGAGCTACCCATTCAGTATTACTGGAGCCCGTAGGACACCTAGGAGCAGCCGAACAATGGAAGTACAGAGGGCAACAGGGGATGCCAAAGAATATAAATGCACCACTGACCATACTGTTAACCTAGACAGGGGACTGTGACTTGCTCTTTTATCATTATTTCTGAATGCCCCCATCCTTTACTGGGACAGGATCTCTTGAACAAGCTTCAGGCAACAATATCATTCTCAGGAGATATTCTTAGGTTGCAACTGGGAGGCCCTGCTGAGGCTTTTTATAAAATCAACATCTTTCTTTCTTTCTTCCTTCCTTCCTTCCTTCATTTTTTTAAAAGAATTATTTATTTTATGTAAACAAGTACACTATGGCTGTCTTCAGACACACCAGAAGAGGGCATCAGATCCCATTACAGATGGTTGTGAACCACCATGTGGTTGCTGGGAAGTGAACTCAGGACCTCTGGAAGAGCAGTGGGTGCTCTTAACCGCTGAGCCGTCTCTCCAGCTCCCTGCAGAGGCTTTAACTATAACCTGCCCAATAAGTGAGGGATATCTGCGCCTCCAAAATCCGGCCCATTCCCTGGAAGGGGAGTGGAAAAGTTGTTGATCCAGGAAAGTCCTCCAGTTTGGGCAGAGGACAATTCTCCTGACATGGCCAAATATGTGCTTCCCATCATACTGTAACTAATATTTGGGGTGCTGCCCATTTGAGTCAAGCAATACCCATCTGCTCGGAAGCCAGGGAAGGGATTCAGGGTCACACCGGGAATCTCCTTGCAGCAGGCCTACAGACTTCTTGCCAGTTCCTGTGGGACACCCTCTTGTTGACTGTTCAAAAGCCCGGAACTTGAGATTACAGACAGGACAAGACTTGGAGGAAGTGAACAATGGTAAGCTCCGTTGATCTGATTGGTTCAAATCCCTACACTTTGCTCAGTCTCTTACCACGAGGGCACAAAGTTTACACTGCACTGGACTTAGAAGATGCATTCTTTTCAAACTGCATGTCAGAATTAAGTCAGCCATCTTTGCATTTTGAATGAACCCACCCGGAGCTAGGGATATCAGAGCAACTAACCTGGTCCAGATGGCCTCAAAGGTTCAAAAACTCTCCCACCATCTTTGATGGAGCACTCAACCAGGATTTAAGTCTCTTCTACAATAAGCCTCCTGAGCTAACCTGGCTTCGATTTGTGAGTGATTTATTACTGGCTGCTTAAGATGAGGACTGTGTGAGAGCCACTAGAGGCCTTTTGGGAACTCTAGCCCAGTTAGGCTATAGAGTTTCTAAAAAGAAAGCCCATGTTTGCTTATTTCAGGTTACCTACTTGGGATATGAACTGAGAGAAGGAAAAAGACCCTTGTCCCAGGCCTGTATAGTGGCCTTAACACACATCCCAGCTACAACCACAGAAACCAAGGAGTTTCTGGGAGCTGCTGGATATTGCCATCTTTGGGTATCTGGGTTTGCTGAAACTGCCAAACCCTCACACTCAGCTATGGCTGTAACACTCTTTTGGAGACAGGAATGGGCTTTTAAGAAAGAGGCCCTGGGCCAGGCCCCTACTTTAACTCTTCCTCATGCCTCCAAGTCTTTTCATCTCTATGTTCATGCAAGAAAGGGCATTGCCAAGGGAGTCCTTACCCAGACCCTGGGTCCCTTTCCATTCAGAGCAGAAATGGCTTAAGTGGCAGCTAACAAATTAATAATGAAAATTATTCCCTTCCCATATCTCTGGGGTCTGACCATGGCCTAGCCTTCATGGCCAAGTTATCATGATTTTCCTCTAAGGCTCTTAGAATACATTGGGAGCTTCGTTGTCTGCATCATCCTCAGGGCTGAGGACAGGCAGAGGGTGAATAGGGCTTTAAGGGAGTTTTAACTAATTATACTCTTAGGTATAATTAGTTAAAGGTAATACCTCACACCTGTCTCAGGGTCCACTGAAACCCTACCAGAAAATGTTCACCCTTTACAAAGTAGTCTATAGGCAATCACCTCCCACAATTCCTCGGGTACATGCTAGAATAATTACCAGATTGCCTCACTCCAATCTTGGAGGCCTTAAAAGGATTGCAGTTAACCTTGGATAAGATTCTTCCCCGTGAGCCAGGTGTGGTGGTGCATGCCTTTATTCCCAGCACTCAGGAGCAGACCTTGACAGATCTCTGTGAGTTCTAGAAGAAAATAAATAATTAATATTCTCTGTTTCCTGGACCATGACCTACCTCAACCCATGACCTTGACTTGTCTTGAGGAGCATCCAAACTCTTCCTAACTGTCCCTAATCCCATGTCAACCACATGGGGATGACCCGCTTGTTTGTTTGTTTTTGAGCTTTTTCTGTACTTCTTTACTGCTTCATTGTCTTCTGTAAACCTGCTTTGTAACTACTCATGATTTCATTCCTTAAAAGTGCGCTAAGACATGGACTCAGGGCTGCTCTCTTTAATCTGACTTAGGAAGCAGTCACTGGCCAACTCTCAGGTCCACCCCAATAAAAATCAACCTTGTTTCAAATTTGACCCAAAATTATATCAATGGTCATATTCTCCCCCTGGCGAGATTAACAGTACCCTAGAAATGAGTTGTACTGCCTCCCAGAGATCATGCCTACTACCAGCAGTGGAGCTGTCCTGAAACTGGCACACTTAATTCACAAGAGGTCAGACAGAGATGCCTGCCTACAGAGCACTGTTGCCTCCCATAGTGATCAGCAAGGCTAAGGCAGGTAAAGAGTTCCGGTTCTTTGGTCAAGGACAGGGAGAAGAATGGGTTCTGAGTGCAGAGTGAAGAGAAAAAAGGAAAGAGACTAGAGTCTGACCTCAATCACAAGACTTCATTAGCTCACACCATAGCCTGGAGGTTGGGGGGTGGGGTGGGGGCAATGGTTGGGACCTTTTATCTGGATGGGTGAGGGACTGGGAATGAGGAAGTAAGGACTACAGTGGAGCGTGTGTGCAGATCGAAATGGTCTCTTCTTAGAACTGTTGCTCAAGCAAGATAGATTGTCTTGGACTACAGACTGCCTCAACAAACAGTGCTGTGGCTGACTGTTTTGCTATTGTTGTTTTGGTTTTTTGAGACAGGGTTTCTCTGTGTAGCCCTGGCTGTCCTGGAACTCACTCTGTAGACCAGGCTGGCCTCGAATTCAGAAATCTGCCTGCCTCTGCCTCCCAAGTGCTGGGATTAAAGGCGTGCGCCACCACTGCCCAGCAGTGGCTGACTGTTAATGGTTGAACAAGGTCAACTGTAATCTCATAGGAATCCTGTTTTGTTTTGTTTTGTTTTGTTTTTTGACCAAGACACTCTGTCAAGGACAAGGACAAGGCAGCCCAGTGAAGCTGGAGGAGATTGTCCTATATTGAATAAACTTATTTATTTAATACAAAAAAAAAAAGAAAAAAAGTCAAAGAAGAGAAACTTCGATAGGAGAATCCAGAGTTTAAGGCCAAGCAACCCCTTAGGT